>CM056194.1:100499880-100517938 GCA_029692085.1 Gymnothorax javanicus | reverse complement strand
CATGTTTTCATGAAAGTGCGATAGGCACAGTTTCAGCGCTCTCCGTTTCCTTCTGGAGATAGCATCAAATTCACTCTCTATCAGTCATATAATCACATTTCACTCATTTTGGTCACTTTCCCACTGACTTATACTCAGAATGAAAAAGTTTGGACAAGAAGACCTAAAAAAAAGCAAGTTTTTAAAAAGTGCATATCTTCACTTCAGAAGCTCATATTTCAATTCCAAATGGCCATACATGCTCATTGGACCAATCGATGCCATATAACCAATGCACAGTGATCTGTAGCAGTTCCCAAGGCCAGATACAAAGCACAGGTTCAAGTTCTGAGCTTAAAACCTCAAAAAGCATGTTTTTCATGAAAGTGCGTATAGGCACAGTTTCAGCGCTCTAGCTCGTTTCCTACGGAGAAATCAGCAAATTCACTCTCTTTCAGTCATATAATCACATTTCGTTTCATGTTTGTCAAATTCCCACTGAGTTATACTAAGAATGAAAAGTTTTGACATGCAGACCGAAATAAAAGCAAGTTTTTAAAAGTGCATATCTTCCTTCAGAAGCTCATATTCAATTCCAAATGGCAATACATGCACATTGGACCAATCGATGCCATATATCCAATACACAGTGATGTAGCAGTTCCCAGGTCAGATACAAGCACAGGTTCAAGTTCTGAGCTTAAAACCTCAAAGAAGCGTGTTTTCATGAAAGTGGAGGTATAGCCACAGTTTGGGCGCGCTCCTAGCTAAACGTTCGTAGATAGCAGCAAATTCACTTTCTTTCAGTCATACAATCACATTTCGTTCATGTTTGTCCTTTCCCACTGAGTTATACTCAGAATGAAAAGTTTTGACATGCAGACCTAAAAAAAAAAGGAAGTTTTTTAAAAAGGGCATATCTTCTTCAATAGCTCATATTCAATTCCAAATGGCTATCTATGCACATTGGACCAATCGATGCCATATAACCAATGCACAGTGATCTGTAGCAGTTCCGGCCAGATACGCACAGGTTCAAGTTCTGAGCTTAAAACCTAAAAGAAGCGTGTTTTTCATGAAAGTGCATTATGACCACAGTTTCAGTGCTCTATCGCGTTTCCTCAAGGAGAAAGCAGCAAATTCACTCTCTTTCAGTCATATAATCACATTTCACTCATATTTGTCACTTTCCCATTGAGTGATACTCAGAATAAAAAGTTTTGACATGCAGACCTAAAAAAAAGCAAGTATGTAAAAAAGTGCATAACTTCACTTGTAAGCTCATATTCAATTCAAACGGCAATACATGCACATTGGACCAATCGATGCCATAAAACCAATGCACAGTGATCTGTAGCAGTTCCCAGGCCAGATACAAGCGCAGGTTCAAGTTCAGAGCTTAAAACCTCAAAGAAGCGTGTTTTCATGTAAGTGCGTATCGGCACAGTTTCAGTGCTCTGGCTCGTTTCCTTACGGAGAGGGCATCAAATTCACTCTCTTTCAGTCATATAATCACATTTCACTCATGTTTGTCACTTTCCCACTGAGTTATACTCAGAATGAAAAAATTTTGACATGCAGACCTAAAAAAAAGCAAGTTTTTTTAAAAAGTGCATATCTTCACTTCAAGCTGATATTCAATTCAAATGGCCATACATGCACATTGGACCAATCGATGCCATATAACCAATGCAAAGTGATCTGTAGCAGTTCCCAGGCCATATACACGCACAGGTTCAAGTTCTAAGCTTAAAAAACCTCAAAGAAGCGTGTCTTCATTAAGTGCATATAGCCACAGTTTTCAGCGCTCTAGCTCGTTTCCTTACGGAGATAGCATCAAATTCACTCTCTTTCAGTCATATAATCACAATTCGTTCATGTTTGTCACTTTCCCACTGAGTTATACTAAGAATGAAAAGTTTTTGACTTGCAGACCCTAAAAAAAGCAAGTTTTTAAAAAGTGCATATCTTCACTTCAGAAGCTCATATTCAATTCCAAATGGCAATACATGCATATTGGAACAATCGATTCCATATAACCAATACACAGTGATCTGTATCAGTTCCCAGGCCAGATACAAGCACAGGTTCAAGTTCTGAGCTTAAAACCTCAAAAAGCGTGTTTTTCATAAAAGTCGTATAGCCACAGTTTCAGCACTCTAGCTAAACCGTTCATACGGAGATAACAACAAATTCACTCTCTTTTCAGTCATATAATCACATTTCACTCATGTTTATCACTTTCCCACTGAGTTATACTCAGTATGAAAAGTATTGACATGCAGACCTAAAAAAAAGCAAGTTTTTTTAAAAAGTGCATATCTTCACTTCAGAAGCTCATGTTCAATTCCAAATGGCCATACATGCACATTGGACCAATCGATGCCATATAACCAATGCACAGTGATCTGTAGCAGTTCCCAGGCCAGATACTGCGCACAGGTTCAATTTCTGAGCTTAAAAACTCAAAAGCGTGTTTTTCATGAAAGTCAGTATAGCCACAGTTTCAGCGCTCTAGCTCGCTTCGTTACGGAGTTAGCAGCAAATTCACTCTCTTTCAGTCATTTAATCACATTTCACTCATGTTTGTCACTTTTCCACTGAGTTATACTCAGAATGAAAAGTTTTGACATGCAGACCTAAAAAAAAGCAAGTTTGTAACAAAGTGCATATCTTCACTTCAAAAGCTCATATTCAATTCCAAATTGCAATACATGCATGTTGGACCAATCGATTCCATAAAACCAATGCACAGTGATCTGGAGCAGTTCCCAGGCCAGATACAAGCGCGGGTTCAAGTTCTGAGCTTAAAACGTTAAAGAAGCGTGTTTTTCATGAAAGTGCGATAGGCACAGTTTCAGCGCTCTAGCTCGTTTCCTTTACGGAGATAGCATCAAATTCACTCTCTTTCAGTGATATCATCACATTTCACTCATGTTTGTCACTTTCCCACTGAGTTATACTCAGAATGAAAAGATTTTGACATGCAGACAAAAAAAAAGCAAGTTTTTTTAAAAAGTGCATATCTTCACTTCAGAAGCTCATATTCAATTCCAAATGGCCATACATGCACATTGGACCAATCGATGCCATATAACCAATGCACAGTGATCTGTAGCAGTTCCCGGACAGATACGCACAGGTTCAAGTTCTGAGCTTAAAACCTCAAAAGCGTGTTTTTTCATGAAAGTCATTATAGCCACAGTTTCAGCGCTCTAGCTCGTTTCCTTCTGGAGATAGAATCAAATTCACTCTCTTTCAGTCATATAATCACATTTCGTTCATGTTTGTCTTTCCCACTGAGTAATACTAAGAATGAAATGTTTTGACATGCAGACCTGAAAAAAAGCAAGTTTGTAAAAAAGTGCATATCTTCATTTCAGAAGCTCATATTTAATTCCAAATTGCAATACATGCACATTGGACCAATCGTTCCCCATAAAACCAATGCACAGTGATCTGTAGCAGTTCCCAGGCCAGATGCAAGCGCAGGTTCAAGTTCTGAGATTAAAACCTCAAGCGTGTTTTCCTGAAAAGTGCTTATAGGCACAGTTTCAAGCGCTCTAGCTCGTTTCTTACGGAGATAGCATCAAATTCACTCTCTTTCAGTCATATAATCACATTTCACTCATGTTTGTCACTTTCCCACTGAGTTATACTCAGAATGAAAAAGTTTTGACATGCAGTCCAAAAAAAACAAGCAAGTTTTTTTAAAAAGTGCATATCTTCACTTTGGAAGCTCATATTCAATTCCAAATGGCCATACATGCACATTGGACCAATCGATGCCATATAACCAATGCACAGTGATCTGTAGCAGTTCCCCGGACGAATACACGCACAGGTTCAAGTTCTGAGCTTAAAACCTCAAAAAGCGTGTTTTCATGAAAGTCATTATAGCCACAGTTTCAAGCGCTCTAGCTCGTTTCCACGAGGAGATAGAATCAAATTCACTCTCTTTCAGTCATATAATCACATTTCGTTCATGTTTGTCACTTTCCCACTGAGTAATACTAAGAATGAAAAGTTTTGACATGCAGACCTGAAAAAAAAGCAAGTTTGTAAAAAAGTGCATATCTTCATTTCAGAAGCTCATATTTAATTCCAAATTGCAATACATGCACATTGGACCAATCGTTCCCATAAAACCAATGCACAGTGATCTGTAGCAGTTCCCAGGCCAGATGCAAGCGCAGGTTCAAGTTCTGAGATTAAAACCTCAAAGAAGAGTGTTTTCCTGAAAGTGCTTATAGGCACAGTTTCAGCGCTCTAGTTTCCTTCTACGGAGATAGCATCAAATTCCTCTCTTTCAGTCATATAATCACATTTCACTCATGTTTGTCACTTTCCCACTGAGTTATACTCAGAATGAAAAGTTTTGACATGCAGTCCTAAAAACAAGCAAGTTTTTTTAAAAAGTGCATATCTTCACTTCAGAAGCTCATATTCAATTCCAAATGGCCATACATGCACTTAGGACCAATCGATGCCATATAACCAATGCACAGTGATCTGTAGCAGTTCCCAGGCCAGTTACACGCACAGGTTCAAGTTCTGAGCTTAAAACCTAAAGAAGCGTGTTTTCATGAAAGTCGTCATTATAGCCACAGTTTCAGCGCTCTAGCTACTTCGTTCACGGAGATAGCAGCAAATTCACTCTCTTTCAGTGAGATAATCACATTTCACTCATGTTTATCACTTTTACCACTGAGGTTTTACTCAGAATGAAAAGTTTTTGACGTGTAGACTAAAAAAAGCAAGTTTGTAAAAAAGTGCATATCTTCACTTCAGAAGCTCATATTCAATTCCAAATTGCAATACATGCGCATTGGACCTATCAATGGCATAAAACCAATGCACAGTGATCTGGAGCAGTTCCCAGGCAGATACAAGCGCAGGTTCAAGTTCTGAGCTTAAAACCTCAAAGAAGCGTGTTTTCATGAAAGTCATTATAGCCACAGTTTCAGCGCTTTAGCTTGTTTCTTATGGAGATAGCATCAAATTCACTCTCTTTCAGTCATATAATCACATTTCACTCATGTTTGTCACTTTCCCAATAGGTTATACTCAGAATGAAATGTTTTGATCTGCAGACCTAAAAAAAGCAAGTTTTTTTAAAAGTGCATATCTTCACTTCAGAAGCTCATATTCAATTCCAAATGGCCATACATGCACATTGGACCAATCGATGCCAAATAACCAATGCACAGTGATCTGTAGCAGGTCCCAGGGCGAATACATGCGCATAGGTTCAAGTTCTAAGCTTAAAACCTCAAAGAAGCGTGTTTTCATGAAAGTGCTTATAGCCACAGTTTCAGCGGTCGAGCTTCGTTCCTTACGGAGATAGCATCAAATTCACTCACTTTCAGTCATTTAATCACATTTCACTCATGTTTGTCACTTTCCCCACTGAGTTATACTCAGAATGAAAAGTTTTGACATGCAGACCTAAAAAAAACAAGTTTGTAAAAAGTGCATATCTTCACTTCAGAAGCTCATATTAGATTCCAAATTGCAATACATGCACATTGGACCAATCGATGCCATAAAACCAATGCACAGTGATCTGGAGCAGTTCCCAGGCCATAGCGCGGGTTCAAGTTCTGAGCTTAAAACCTCAAGAAGCGTGTTTTTCATGAAAGTTCGCCCACAGTTTCAGCGCAGCTCGTTTCACGGAGACAGCATCAAATTCACTCTCTTTCAGTTATCATCACATTTCACTCATGTTTGTCACTTTCCCACTGAGTTATACTCAGAATGAAAAGTTTTGACATGCAGACCAAAAAAAGCAAGTTTTTTTAAAAGTGCATATCTTCACTTCAGAAGCTCATATTCAATTCAAATGGCCATACATGCACATTGGACAAATCGATGCCATATAGCCAATGCAAAAGTGATCTGTAGCAGTTCCCCGGACGAATACACACACAGGTTTAAGTTCTGAGCTTAAAACCTCAAAAGCGTGTTTTCATGAAAGTGCATTATAGCCACAGTTTCAGCGCTCTAGCTCGTGTCCTCCCACGGAGATAGCATCAAATTCACTCTCTTTCAGTCATATAATCACATTTCGTTCATGTTTGTCCTTTCCCACTGAGTAATACTCAGAATGAAAAGTTTTGACATGCAGACCGAAAAAAAGCAAGTTTTTAAAAAGTGCATATCTTCACTTCAGAAGCTCATATTCAATTCCAAATGGCAATACATGCATATTGGAACAATCGATTCCATATAACCAATACACAGTGAACTGTATCAGTTCCCAGGCCAGATACAACACAGGTTCAAGTTCTGAGCTTAAAACCTCAAAGCGTGTTTTTCATAAAAGTGCGTATAGCCACAGTTTCGCTCTAGCTCTTCGTTACGGAGATAACAGCAAATTCACTCTCTTTCAGTCATATAATCACATTTCACTCATGTTTATCACTTTCCCACTGAGTTATACTCAGAATGAAAAGTATTTACATGCAGACCTAAGAAAAAGCAAGTTTTTTTAAAAAGTGCATATCTTCACTTCAGAAGCTCATGTTCAATTCCAAATGGCCATACATGTTTGGATGTCGTTGCCATATAATCAATGCACAGTGATCTGTAGCAGTTCCCAGGCCAGATACGCACAGGTTCAATTTCTTAAAACCTCAAAAAGCGTGTTTTCATGAAAGTCGTTATAGCCACAGTTTCAGCGCTCTAGCTTTCGGAGTTAGCAGCAAATTCACTCTCTTTCAGTCATATAATCACATTTTTCACTCATGTTTGTCACTTTCCCACTGAGTTATACTCAGAATGAAAAGTTTTTGACATGCAGACCTAAAAAAAAGCAAGTTTGTAACAAAGTGCATATCTTCACTTCAAAAGCTCATATTCAATTCCAAATTGCAATACATGCATGTTGGACCAATCGATGACATAAAACCAATGCACAGTGATCTGGAGCAGTTCCCAGGCCAGATACAAGCGCAGGTTCAAGTTCTGAGCTTAAAACGTTAAAAAGCGTGTTTTTCATGAAAGTGCTTAGGCACAGTTTCAGCGCTCTAGCTTCGTTTCCTTACGGAGATAGCATCAAATTCACTCTCTTTCAGTTGTATCATCACATTTTCACTCATGTTTGTCACTTTCCCCACTGAGTTATACTCAGAATGAAAAGTTTTGACATGCAGACCAAAAAAAGCAAGTTTTTTTAAAAGTGCATATCTTCACTTCAGAAGCTCATATTCAATTCAAATTGCCATACATGCACATTGGACCAATCGATGCCATGTAACCAATGCACAGTGATCTGTAGCAGTTCCCCGGACAGATACACGCACAGGTTCAAGTTCTGAGCTTAAAACCTCAAAAGAAGCGTGTTTTTCATGAAAGTCGTATAGCCACAGTTTCAAGCGCTATAGCTCGTTTCCTTACGGAGATAGCATCAACTTCACTCTTTTTCAGTCATATAAACACATTTTTCGTTCATGTTTGTCATTTTCCACTGACTTATACTAAGAATGAAAAGTTTTGACATACAGACCGAAAAAAAAGCAAGTTTTTAAAAAGTGCATATCTTCACTAGAAGCTCATATTCAATTCCAAATGGCAATACATGCACATTGGACCAATCGATGCCATATAACCAATACACAATGATCTGTAGCAGTTCCCCAGGCCAGATATAAGCACAGGTTCAAGTTTTTGAGCTTAAAACCTGAAAGAAGCGTGCTTTCATGAAATGCGTATACCACAGTTTCAGCGCTCTAGCTCGCTTCGTTCTACCCGGAGATAGCAGCAAATTCACTCTCTTTGAGTGATATAATCACATTCACTCATGTTTATCCTTTACCACTGAGTTTTTACTCAGAATGAAAAGTTTTGGCGTGTGACCTAAAAAAAGCAAGTTTGTAAAAAAGTGCATATCTTCACTTCAGAAGCTCATATTCAATTCCAAATTGCAATACATGCACATTGGACCTATCAATGCCATAAAACCAATGCACAGTGATCTGGAGTAGTTCCCAGGCCAGATACAAGCGCAGGTTCAAGTTCTGAGCTTAAAAGCTCAAAGAAGCGTGTTTTCATGAAAGTGCATATTGGCACAGTTTCAGCACTCTAGCTCGTTTCCTTACGGAGATAGCATCAAATTCACTCCCTTTCAGTCATATAATCACATTTCACTCATGTTTTGTCACTTTCACACTGAGTTATACTCATAATTTTTGACATGCAGACTTAAAAAAAGCAAGTTTTTTAAAAAGTGCATATCTTCACTTCAGAAGCTCATATTCAATTCCAAATGGCGATAAATGCACATTGGACCAATCGATGCCATATAACCAATGCATAGTGATCTGTAGCAGTTCCCAGGCCAGATACACCCACAGGTTCAAGTTCTGAGCTTAAAACCTCAAAGAAGCGTGTTTTTCATGAAAGTGCGTGTATAGCCAAAGTTTCAGCGCTCTAGCTCGTTTCCTGATGGAGATAGCATCAAATTCACTCTCTGTCAGTCATAAAATCACACTTCACTCATGTTAGTCACTTTCCCACTGAGTTATACTCAGAATGAAAATTTTGACATGCAGACTAAAAAAAGCAAGTTTTTTAAAAAGTGCAGATCTTCTTCAAGCTCATATTCAATTCCAAATGGCCATACATGCACATTGGACCAATCGATGCCATATAACCAATGCACAGTGATCTGTAGCAGTTCCCAGGCCAGATAAACGCACAGGTTCAAGTTCTGAGCTTAACACCTCAGAAAGCGTGTTTTCATGAGTCGTATAGCCACTGTTTCAGCGGGTCTGGCTAAGCCGTTTACGGAGATAGCAACAAATTCACTCTCTTTCAGTCATATAATCACATTTCACTCATGTTTGTCACTTTCCACTGGAGTTACACTCAGAATGAAATGTTTTGACATGCAGACCTAAAAAAAGCAAGTTTTTTAAAAAGTGCATATCTTCACTTCAGAAGCTCATATTCAATTCAAATGGCCATACATGCACATTGGACCAATCGATGCCATATAACCAATGCACAGTGATCTGTAGCAGGTCCCAGGGCAGAAACATGCATAGGTTCAAGTTCTGAGCTTAAAACCTCAAAAAGCGTGTTTTTCTTGAAAGTGCGATATAGCCACAGTTTCAGCGGTCTAGCTCCCGTTCACGAGGAGATAGCTGCAAATTCACTCACTTTCAGTCATATAATCACATTTTCACTCATGTTTGTCACTTTCCCACTGAGTTATACTCAGAATGAAAAAGTTTTGACATGCAGACCTAAAAAAAAGCAAGTTTGTAAAAAAGTGCATATCTTCACTTCAGAAGCTCATATTCAATTCCAAATGGCAATACATGCACATTGGACCAATCGATGCCATAAAACCAATGCACAGTGATCTGGAGCAGTTCCCAGGCCAGATACAAGCGCAGGTTCAATTTCTGAGCTTAAAACCTTAAGCGTGTTTTTTTCATGAAAGTCGCATAGGCACAGTTTCAGCGCTCTAGCTTCGTTTCCTTACGGAGATAGCATCAAATTCACTCTCTTTCAGTTATATCATCACATTTCACTCATGTTTGTCACTTTCCCACTGAGTTATACTCAGAATGAAAAGTTTTGACATGCAAACCAAAAAAAAGCAAGTTTTTTAAAAAGTGCATATCTTCACTTCAGAAGCTCATATTCAATTCCAAATGGCCATACATGCACATTGGACAAATCGATGCCATATAGCCAATGCAAAGTGATCTGTAGCAGTTCGGACAGATACACGCACAGGTTCAAGTTCTGAGCTTAAAACCTCAAAAAAGCGTGTTTTTCATGAAATTGCGTATAGCCACAGTTTCAGCACTCTAGCTCGTTTCCTTACGGAGATAGCATCAAATTCACCCTCTTTCAGTCATATAATCACATTTCGTTCATGTTTGTCACTTTCCCACTTAGTAATACTAAGCATGAAAAGTTTTGACATGCAGACCCCTAAAAAAAAAGCAAGTTTTTTAAAAGTGCATATCTTCACTTCAGAAGCTCATATTCAATTCCAAATGGCAATACATGCACATTGGACCAATCGATGCCATATAACCAATGCACAGTGATCTGTACCAGTTCCCAGGCCAGATACAGCACAGGTTCAAGTTCTGAGCTTAAAACCTCAAAAAGCTTGTTTTTCATGAAAGTCGTATAGCCACAGTTTCAGCGCTCTAGCTCGCCGTTACGGAGATAGCAGCAAATTCACTCTCTTTCAGTGATATAATCACATTTCACTCATGTTTATCACTTTACCACTGAGTTTTACTCAGAATGAAAAGTTTTGACGTGTAGACCTAAAAAAAAGCAAGTTTTTTTTAAAAAGTGCATATCTTCACTTCAGAAGCTCATATTCAATTCCAAATTGCAATGCATGCACATTGGACCTATCAATGGCATAAAACCAATGCACAGTGATCTGGAGCAGTTCCCAGGCCAGATACAAGCGCAGATTCAAGTTCTGAGCTTAAAACCTCAAAGAAGCGTGTTTTCATGAAAGTGCATATTGGCACAGTTTCAGCACTCTAGCTCGTTTCCTTACGGAGATAGCATCAAATTCACTCCCTTTCAGTCATATAATCACATTTCACTCATGTTTGTCACTTACCCACTGAGTTATACTCATAATGAAAAGTTTTGACATGCAGACCTAAAAAAAAACAAGTTTTTTTAAAAAGTGCATATCTTCACTTCAGAAGCTCATATTCAATTCCAAATGGCGATAAATGCACATTGGACCAATCGATGCCATATAACCAATGCACAGTGATCTGTAGCAGTTCCCCGGACAGATACACGCACAGGTTCAAGTTCTGAGCTTAAAAACCTAAAAAAGCGTGTTTTTCATGAAAGTGCATTATAGCCACAGTTTCAGCGCTATAGCTCGTTTCCTTTACGGAGATAGCATCAACTTCACTCTTTTTCAGTCATATAATCACATTTCGTTCATGTTTTGTCCTTTTTCCACTGACTTATACTAAGAATGAAAAGTTTTGACATGCAGACCGAAAAAAAAGCAAGTTTTTAAAAAGTGCATATCTTCACTTCAGAAGCTCATATTCAATTCCAAATGGCAATACATGCACATTGGACCAATCGATGCCATATAACCAATACACAATGATCTGTAGCAGTTCCCAGGCCAGATATAAGCACAGGTTCAAGTTTTGAGCTTAAAACCTGAAAGAAGCTTGTTTTTCATGAAAGTGCGTATAGCCACAGTTTCAGCGCTCTAGCTCGCAAGCCGTTCACCGGAGATAGCAGCAAATTCACTCTCTTTGAGTGATATAATCACATTTCACTCATGTTTATCACTTTACCACTGAGTTTTACTCAGAATGAAAAGTTTTGACGTGTAGACCTAAAAAAAAGCAAGTTTGTAAAATAGTGCATATCTTCACTTCAGAAGCTCATATTCAATTCCAAATTGCAATACATGCACATTGGACCTATCAATGCCATAAAACCAATGCACAGTGATCTGGAGTAGTTCCCAGGCCAGATACAGGGCAGGTTCAAGTTCTGAGCTTAAAAGCTCAAAGAAGGCGTTTTTTCATGAAAGTGCATATTGGCACAGTTTCAGCACTCTAGCTCGTTTCCATGGAGATAGCATCAAATTCACTCCTTTCAGTCATATAATCACATTTCACTCATGTTTGTCACTTTCACACTGAGTTATACTCATAATGAAAAGTTTTGACATGCAGACTTAAAAAAAGCAAGTTTTTTTTAAAAGTGCATATCTTCACTTCAGAAGCTCATATTCAATTCCAAATGGCGATAAATGCACATTGGACCAATCGATGCCATATAACCAATGCATAGTGATCTGTAGCAGTTCCCAGGCCAGATACACCCCACAGGTTCAAGTTCTGAGCTTAAAACCTCAAAAGCGTGTTTTCATGAAAGCGCATTATAGCCAAAGTTTCAGCGCTCTAGCTCGTTTCCTGATGGAGATAGCATCAAATTCACTCTCTGTCAGTCATAAAATCACACTTCACTCATGTTTGTCACTTTCCCACTGAGTTATACTCAGAATGAAAAGTTTTGACATGCAGACCTAAAAAAAAAAGCAAGTTTTTTTTTAAAAGTGCAGATCTTCACTTCAGAAGCTCATATTCAATTCCAAATGGCCATACATGCACATTGGACCAATCGATGCCATATAACCAATGCACAGTGATCTGTAGCAGTTTCCAGGCCAGATAAAGCGCACAGGTTCAAGTTCTGGGCTTAACACCTCAAAAGAAGCGTTTTTTCATGAAAGTGCGTATAGCCACTGTTTCAGCGGTCTAGCTTCGTTTCGTTACGGAATAGCATCAAATTCACTCTCTTTCAGTCATATAATCACATTTCACTCATGTTTGTCACTTTCCCACTGAGTTACACTCAGAATGAAATATTTTGACATACAGACCTAAAAAAAGCAAGTTTTTTTAAAAGTGCATATCTTCACTTCAAGCTCATATTCAATTCCAAATGGCCATACATGCACATTGGACCAATCGATGCCATATATCCAATGCACAGTGATCTGTAGCAGGTCCCAGGGCAGAAACATGCATAGGTTCAAGTTCTAAGCTTAAAACCTCAAAAGAAGCGTGTTTTCTTGAAAGTCGATATAGCCACAGTTTCAGCGGTCTAGCCTCAACCGTTCTGGGAGATAGCAACAAATTCACTCACTTTCAGTCATATAATCACATTTCACTCATGTTTGTCACTTTCCCACTGAGTTATACTAAGAATGAAAAGTTTTGACATGCAGACCTAAAAAAAAAAGCAAGTTTGTAAAAAGTGCATATCTTCACTTCAGAAGCTCATATTCAATTCCAAATGGCAATACATGCACATTGGACCAATCGATGCCATAAAACCAATGCACAGTGATCTGGAGCAGTTCCCAGGCCAGATACAAAGCGCAGGTTCAATTTCTGAGCTTAAAACCTTAAAGAAGCGTGTTTTTTTTTCATGAAAGTGCATTTGGGCACAGTTTCAGCGCTCTAGCTCGTTTCCTTACGGAGATAGCATCAAATTCACTCTCTTTCAGTTATATCATCACATTTCCTCATGTTTGTCCTTTCCCACTGAGTTATACTCAGAATGAAAAGTTTTGACATGCAAACCAAAAAAAGCAAGTTTTTTTAAAAAGTGCATATCTTCACTTCAGAAGCTCATATTCAATTCCAAATGGCCATACATGCACATTGGACAAATCGATGCCATATAGCCAATGCAAAAGTGATCTGTAGCAGTTCCCGGACAGATACGCACAGGTTCAAGTTCTGAGCTTAAAACCTCCAAAAAGCGTGTTTTCATGAAATTGCATAGCCACAGTTTCAGCGCTCTAGCTCGTTTCCTTCGGAGATATCAAATTCACCCTCTTTCAGTCATATAATCACATTTCGTTCATGTTTGTCACTTTCCCTTAGTAATACTAAGCATGAAAAGTTTTGACATGCAGACCTAAAAAAAAGCAAGTTTTTTAAAAAGTGCATATCTTCACTTCCAGAAGCTCATATTCAATTCCAAATGGCAATACATGCACATTTGGACCAATCGATGCCATATAACCAATGCAGTGATCTGTACAGTTCCCAGGCCAGATACAAGCACAGGTTCAAGTTCTGAGCTTAAAACCTCAAAAAAGCTTGTTTTCATGAAGATCTATTATAGCCACAGTTTTCCAGCGCTCTAGCTCAACCCGTTCACGGAGATAGCAGCAAATTCACTCTCTTTCAGTGATATAATCACATTTCACTCATGTTTATCACTTTACCACTGAGTTTTACTCAGAATGAAAAGGATTTTGACGTGTAGACCTAAAAAAAAGCAAGTTTTTTTAAAAGTTGCATATCTTCACTTCAGAAGCTCATATTCAATTCCAAATTGCAATGCATGCACATTGGACCTATCAATGCCATAAAACCAATGCACAGTGATCTGGAGCAGTTCCCAGGCCAGATACAAGCGCAGATTCAAGTTCTGAGCTTAAAACCTCAAAGAAGCGTGTTTTCATGAAAGTGCATATTGGCACAGTTTCAGCACTCTAGCTCGTTTCCTTACGGAGATAGCATCAAATTCACTCCCTTTCAGTCATATAATCACATTTCACTCATGTTTGTCACTTACCCACTGAGTTATACTCATAATGAAAAAGTTTTGACATGCAGACCTAAAAAAAAAACAAGTTTTTTAAAAGTGCATATCTTCACTTCAGAAGCTCATATTCAATTCCAAATGGCGATAAATGCACATTGGACCAATCGATGCCATATAACCAATGCACAGTGATCTGTAGCAGGTCCCAGGGCAGAAACATGCATAGGTTCAAGTTCTAGCTTAAAACCTCAAAAAAAGCGTGTTTTTCTTGAAAGTCGTATAGCCACAGTTTCAGCCCGGTCTAGCTAAACCCGTTACGGAGATAGCAGCAAATTCACTCCTTTCAGTCATATAATCACATTTCACTCATGTTTATCACTTTCCCACTGAGTTATACTCAGAATGAAAAGTTTTACATGCAGACCTAAAAAAAAGCAAGTTTTTTAAAAAGTGCATATCTTCACTTCAGAAGCTCATGTTCAATTCCAAATGGCCATACATGCACATTGGACCAATCGATGCCATATAATCAATGCACAGTGATCTGTAGCAGTTCCCCAGGCCAGATACACTACGGGGTTCAATTTCGAGCCTAAAACCTCAAAGAAGCGTGTTTTCATGAAAGTGCTTATAGCCACAGTTTCAGCGCTCTAGCTCGCCGTTCGGAGTTAGCAGCAAATTCACTCTCTTTCAGTCATATAATCACATTTCACTCATGTTTGTCACTTTTTCCACTGAGTTATACTCAGAATGAAAAGTTTTGACATGCAGACCTAAAAAAAAAAGCAAGTTTGTAACAAAGTGCATATCTTCACTTCAAAAGCTCATATTCAATTCAAATTGCAATATATGCATGTTGGACCAATCGATGACATAAAACCAATGCACAGTGATCTGGAGCAGTTCCCAGGCCAGATACAAAGCGCAGGTTCAAGTTCTGAGCTTAAAACGTTAAAGCGTGTTTTTTCATGAAAGTGTGCTTAGCGCAGTTTTAGCGCTCTAGCTTCGTTCATACGGAGATATCATCAAATTCACTCTCTTTCAGTTATATCATCACATTTCACTCATGTTTGTCACTTTCCACTGAGTAATACTAAGCATGAAAAAGTTTTGACATGCAGACCTAAAAAAAAGCAAGTTTTTTTAAAAGTGCATATCTTCACTTCAGAAGCTCATATTCAATTCCAAATGGCAATACATGCACATTGGACCAATCGATGCCATATAACCAATGCACAGTGATCTGTACCAGTTCCCAGGCCAGATACAAGCACAGGTTCAAGTTCTGAGCTTAAACCTCAAAAGCTTGTTTTTTCATGAAAGTCATATATATACAGTTTCAGCGCTCCAAGTTCGGAGATAGCAGCAAATTCACTCTCTTTCAGTCATATAATCACATTTCACTCATGTTTGTCTTTCCCACTGAAGTTACACTCAGAATGAAATGTTTTGACATACAGACCTAAAAAAGCAAGTTTTTTTAAAAAGTGCATATCTTCTTCAGAAGCTCATATTCAATTCAATTGGCCATACATGCACATTGGACCAATCGATGCCATAAAACCAATGCACAGTGATCTGGAGCAGTTCCTAGGCCAGATACAAGCGCAGGTTCAAGATTCTGAGCTTAAAACCTTAAAAAGCGTGTTTTTCATGAAAGTGCGCATAGGCACAGTTTCAGCGCTATTTCCGTTTCTTACGGAGATAGCATCAAATTCACTCTCTTTCAGTTATATCATCACATTTCACTCATGTTTGTCACTTTCCCACTGAGTAATACTCAGAATGAAAAGTTTTTGACATGCAGACCAAAAAAAAAAGCAAGTTTTTTAAAAAGTGCATAACTTCACTTCGAAGCTCATATTCAATTCCAAATGGCCATACATGCACATTGGACAAATCGATGCATATATAATGCAAAGTGATCTGTAGCAGTTCCCCGGACAGATACACGCACAGGTTCAAGTTCTGAGCTTAAAACCTCAAAAAGCGTGTTTTTCATGAAAGTGCGTATAGCCACAGTTTTCAGCGCTCTAGCTCGTTTCCTTATGGAGATAGCATCAAATTCACTCTCTTTCAGTCATATAATCACATTTCGTTCATGTTTGTCCTTTCCCACTGAGTAATACTAAGAATGAAAAGTTTTGATATGCAGACCGAAAAAAGCAAGTTTTTTAAAAGTGCATATCTTCACTTCAGAAGCTCATATTCAATTCCAAATGGCAATACATGCACATTGGACCAATCGATGCTATATAACCAATGCACAGTGATCTGTAGCAGTTCCCAGGCCAGATGCAAGGCAAAGATGCAGTCCTGAAAAAAAAAAGCAAGTTTTTTACGGAAATAGGTTCAAGTTCTGAGATTAAAACCTCAAAGCACAGCGTTTTCCCAGGCCAGATACACGCACAGGAAGTTCTGAGCTTAAAAAACTGCGTGTTTTATAGGCAAAGTTTCAGCGCTCTATTTCGTTTCTTTACGGAGACAGCATCAAATTCACTCTCTTTCAGTCATATAATCACATTTCACTCATGTTTGTCACTTTCCCACTGAGTTATACTCAGAATGAAATGTTTTGACATGCAGACCTAAAAAAAAGCAAGTTTTTTCAGAAAAAAAAAGTGCATATCTTCACTTCAGAAGCTCATATTCAATTCCAAATGGCCATACATGCACATTGGACCAATAGCAGATGCCATATAACCAATGCACAGTGATCTGTAGCAGTTCCCAAGGCCAGATACATGCACAGGTTCAAGTTCTGAGCTTAAAACCTGAAAAAATGCGTGTTTTCATGAAAGTGAGCATATAGCCACAGTTTCATGCGGTCTAGTTAAACCTAGCGTTCTTCTTACGGAGATAGCAGCAAATTCACTCTCTTTCAGTCATATAATCACATTTCACTCATGTTTGTCACTTTCCCACTGAGTTATACTCAGAATGAAATATTTTGACATGCAGACCTAAAAAAAAGCAAGTTTTTAAAAAAGTGCATATCTTCACTTCAGAAGCTCATATTCAATTCCAAATGGCCATACATGCACATTGGACCAATCGATGCCATATAACCAATGCAGGTCCCAGTGATCTGTAGCAGTTCCCAGCGTGTTTTCAGAGTTTCCAGCGGTCCTGGCGCGGAGATAGCAGGTTCACTCATGTTTGTCACTTTTCTGAGCTTAAACCTAAAAAAAGAAGTGTGCATTTTCATGAAAGTGTGTATAGGCACAGTTTACAAAGATTCAAGTTCTAGCTTAAAACCTCGCGTTTTTTCGTTACGGAGATAGCAGCATCAAATTCACTATCTTTCAGTCATATAATCACATATCCTCATGTTTGTCACTTTCCCACTGAGTTATACTCAGAATGAAAACATTGACATGCAGACCTAAAACAAAGCAGGATTTTTAAAAAGTGCATATCTTTGCTCATATTCAATTTGGCCATATATTCACATTGGACAATGGATGCCATTAACCAATACAGTGATCTGAATGAAAAAGGTTCAAGTTTGCTTAAAACCTCAAAAGAAGTGTGTTTTCCATGAAGTGCGATATAGCCACGGTTCCAGCAAAAATTCGGAGATAACAACAAATTCACTCTCTTTTCAGTCATATAATCACACATTTCACTCGTGTCACTTTCCACTGATATACTATGAATGAAAAGTTTTTGACATACAGAAGAAAAAAAAAAGCAAGTTTTTAAAAAGCTTCACTTCAAGCTCATATTCAATTCCAAATGGCAATACATGCACATTGGACCAATCGATGCCATATAACCAATACACAATGATCTGTGGAAGTTGTTCCCAGGCCAGATACAAGCACAGGTTCAAGTTCTGGGCTTAAAACCTCAAAAAGCATGTTTTTGAAAGTCATTATAGCCACAGTTTCAGTGCTCTGGCACAAACCCGTTCTGGAATACAGCAAATTCACTCTCTTTCAGTCATATAATCACATTTCCTCATGTTTATCACTTTCCC
>CM056194.1:100435007-100499780 GCA_029692085.1 Gymnothorax javanicus | reverse complement strand
TGGGAATTGAATATGAGCTTCTGGTAAAATATGCACTTTTTAAAAAAAATTTCTTTTTGGTTTCATTAAAACTTTTTTTTAAAATAATCAGTGGGAAAAATGACAAACATGGGAAATGTGATTATATGACTGAAAAGTGTTTTTGCTATCTCCGGGAAGCAGGGTACTGAAACTGTTTAAACACTTTTTGCCCACTTCTTTGAGGTTTAAATCGAACTTAACCTCCTTTTTATCGGGCCTGGAACTGCTCCCGATCCGGCTTTGGGTTTTGGCATTATTGGTCCCAAAAATGCATTTGAATTTTGGGAAATTTAATATGAGCTTTGAAATGAAGATATGCACTTTTTAAAAAAAATTCTTTGTTTTGGTCGCTGTTTAAATTTTTTTTTTTAATTTAAAAAAAAAAATTTTAAATTTTAAAGGGAAAAAAAAATTTTTTTAAAAAAAAGGGGAAACTTGGGTTTAAACCTTTTTTAAAAAATTTTTTTAGGTTTTTTAAAAAAAGAACCCCCCCTTTTTGGGCCCCAAATTTTAAAAAGGTTTTTTTTTTCCAATTTTCCTTTTTTTTGGAATTTAAAAAAAAGGGAATTTTTTAAAAAAAAAAAGGTTTTTTTTTTTTTTTTAAAAAACCCCTTTTAAAAGGGGGGGGAAAAAAAAGGGGAATTTTTGAAAGAAAAAAATTTTTTCTTTTTAAAAAAAAGGGGTTTGGGTTTTTTTTCCCCCCCCTTTTTTTTTGGGGGGAAAAAAAAAAAATTTGGGGGTTTTTTTTTTCCCCCCCTTTTTTTGGGAAAAGGGGGGGTTTTTTTTTTTAAAAAATTTTTTTTTAAAAAAAAATTTTTTTTTTTTTTTTTTCCTTTTTTAAAATTTTTGGGGGTTAAAAAAAAAGGGGGGGTGAAAAAAAAAGGGGGGTTTTTTAAAAAAAAAGGGGGGAAATTTCCCAAGGGAAAAATTTTTAAAAAAAACCCCCCCCTTTTTTAACCCAAAATTTTCCCCGGTGCCGGCCGGGCCCCTTTTTTTTTTTTTTAAATTTTTTTGGGGGTTTTAATTAATTTTTTTTTTTTTTTTTAAAAATTTTTTTTTTTTTAAAAAAAAATTTTAAAAAAAATTTTTTTTTTTAAAAAAAAAAAAATTTTTAAAAATTTAAAAGGGTTTTAAGCCCCCAAAAAAAAAAAAACCCTTTAAATTTTTCCCCCAAATTTAAAAAGGGTTTTTTTTAAAAAATTTTTTTTTGGGGGGAAAAAAATTTTTTTTTTTTGGGGGGTTTTTTTTTTTTTTTTTAAAACCCCTTTTTGGGGAAAAGGTTTTTTTTTTTTTTTTTTGGGGGGGGCCCTTAAATTAAAAGTTTAAAAAAAATGAATTTTTTAAAAAAAGGGGGGGAAAAAGTTGCTTTCCCAAAAAAGCAAAGCTTTTTAAAAAATTTGGGTTTGCCCTTTTTTTGGGGTTTTTTTTAAAACCCCTTTTTTTAAAATTTTTAAAATTTTATTGGGGAAAAAAAACCCAAGTGAAATTTTTTTTTAAAAAAAATTTTTTTTGGGGGAAAAATTAAATTTTTTTTAAAAAAAATTTTTTTTTTTTTGCAAAATTTTAAATTTTTTAAAAGGGGGGAAAAGGGGTTTTTTTGGGGGGGCCCCCGGGGTTTTTTTATCCCCCCCCCTTTTTGGGGGGAAAAATTTAAAAAGGGGTTTTTTTGGGGGGTTCCAAAAATTTTTTTTTTAAAAAATTTTTCCCCTTTTTTTAAATTTTTGGAAAAAGGCCTTTTTTTTTTTTTTTCCCAAAAAATTTTTTTTAAAAAATTTTTTTTAAATTAAAATTTTTATTTGGAAAAATTTTTTTTTCAAAAAGGGTTTGGGGAAAAAAAAAAAAGGTTTTTTTTAAGGCCAAAAACCCCCCCAAAAAATTTTGAAAAATTTTTTTTTTTGGGTTTTTAATTTTTTTTTTTAAAAATTTAAATAAATTAATTTTTTAAAACCTTTTTTTTGGTTTTTTTTTAATTTAAAAAATTTGGGGGGGAAAAATTTTTTTTTTTTTTTTAAAAAAGGGGGTTTTTTTCCTTTTTAAAAAAAAAAAGGGGGGGGGTTTTTTTTTAAAAAAAAAAATTTTGGGTTTGGGGAACCCGGGAAGGGGAAACCCGTGGTTTTTTCATTAAAACCCCTTTTTTTTAATTTAAAAAAAAAATTTTTCCCCAAAAATTTTTTGGTTTTTAAAAATTTTTTTTTGAAAACCCTTTGGGAAAAAAAAATTTTAAAAAAAATTTTTTTTAAAAAATTTTTTTTTTTTTGAAAATTTAAGGGGGTTTTAAAAAAAATTTGGGGGTTTTTTAAAAAAAAAAGAAAATTTTTTTTCCCCCAAGGCCCCTTTTTTTGGGGGGGGGCCCCAAAAAAAAATTTTTTTTTTAAATTGGTTTTTTTCCCCCCAAAAAAAAATTTTTTTTTTTTTTAAACTTTTTTTAAAAATTTTTGGAAATTTTAAAAATTTTTTAAAAAAAAATTTAAATTTTAAAAATTTTCTTTTTTGGCCCGGGGAAATTTTTTAAAAATTTTAAAAAGGGGGGTTTGGGGGGAAAAAAAAAGGGGGGGGGGGGCCCCAAAAAGGGGGGGAAATTTTAAATTTTTAAAAAAGGGGGGGGCCCCAAAAACCCCCTTTTTAAAATTCTTTTTGGGTTTTTTTTTTTTAAAAATTTTGTTTAAAAAAAATAAGGGTTTTAAAAGAAAAAATTTTTTTTTTGCTTTTTTTTTTGGGGAAAACCCGGGGGTTTAAAAAAAAAAAATTTTTGGGGTTTTTTAAAAAAAAATTTTTTTTTCCCCAAAAACCCCCAAAAAATTTTTTCCCAAAAAAAACCCTGTTTTTTTTTGGGGAAAATTTTGGGGGAAAAAGGGCCTTTTAAAAAAATTTTTTTTTTTTTTTAAATTTTTATTTTTTTTTGGGGGGGGGGGAAAAAAAAAATTTTTTTTTAAAAAAAAAAATTTTTTTCCCCAAAACCCTTTTTAAATTTTTTAAAAAAAAAAAAATTTTTTTTGGGAAAAGGGGGTTTTTTTTTTTCCCGGGGGGGGCCCCCCAAAAAAAATTTTTTAACCTTTTAAAAAAATTTAAAATTTTGGGAAATTTAACCTTTGTGGGGAAAAATTTTTAAAAATTTTTTTTTTTGGGGATTAAAAATTTTTTTTTTTGGGGAAAAAGGGGAAAAAAAAATTTTTAAAAACTTGGGTTTTTTTTTTTTTTTTAAAAAAAAAATTTTTTCCGTGGGAAAACCAAAAAAATTTTAATTTTCTAAAATTTTTGGGATTTCCGGGGGAAAAAAAGACCCGGGGGGTTTTTTCCCTTTTAAAAATTTTTGGGTTTTTTTTTGGGGGAAAAATTTCCCAAAAAATTTTTTTTTGGTTTTTTAAACTTTTTTTTTTGGGGGAAAAAAAAAAATTAAATTTTTAAAAGGGGAAAATTTTTCCCCCTTTTTTTTTTGGGCCAAAACCCCCTTTTTTTTAAAATTTTTAAAAAAAAAATTTTTTTTTAAAAAAAAAATTTTTTCCCCCCCGGGGGAAACCGGGGGTTTTTCCGGGGAACCCTTTTTTGGAAAAGGTTTTAAATTTTTCCCAAAAACCCCTTTTAAAAAAATTTTTTTTTTTTTAAAAAAAAATTTGGTTAACCCAAGGAGGCGAAAGGCCTTTAAAATGTGCCTATACACACTTTCATGAAAGTATGCATTTTTTAAAATTCTTTTTTTTGGGCTGATGTAAAACTTTTTACTAGTATAATGTGGGGAAAAAACAAAATAGTGAAAATTTTATGCTGAAAGGAAAGGGGTTTTTTGCTATCTCCCCCGAAAACGGGTAAACCCCGAAACTGTCTATACACTTTCATGAACAGCTTTCTTGAGGTTTTAAGCTCAGAACTTGAACCTTGCTTGTATCTGGCCGAACTTCACAGATCATGTGCATTGGTTATATGGGATCGATTGGTCCAATGTGCTGTATTGGGATTTGGAATTGAATATGATTTGTTAAGTGAAGATATGCACTTTTTTTAAAAAACTTGTTTTTTTAGGTCTGCATGTCAAAAATTTTTATTCTAAATATAACTCCCGTGGGAAAGTGACAAACATGATGAAATGTGATTATATGACTGAAAGAAGTGAATTTGATGCTATCTCCATAAGGAAGCTTGAGCTAGGCTGAAACTGTGGCTATCGCACTTTCATGGCTCTCTTTGGGGTTTGCTCAGAACTTATATAATAAATTAATATCCGGAGAACTGCTACAGATCACTTTGCATTGGCTATATAGCATCGATTTGTCCAATGTGCATGTATGGCCATTTGGAATTAATTTGAGCTTCTGGAAGTGGGGATATGCACTTTTAAAAACTTGCTTTTTTTTTGGTCTGCATGTCAAAACTTTTCATTCTGAGTATTACTCAGTGGGAAAGTGACAAACATGTGAAATGTGATGATATAACTGAAGAGAGTGAATTTGCTGCTATCTCCGTAAGGAAGGCAGCTAGTCGCTGAAATTGTGCCTATCGCACTTTCATGAAAAACCTGCAGCTTCTTTAAGGTTTAAGCTCAGAACTTGAACCTGACCTGGGAACTGCACCAGATCACTAGCCATTGGTTTATAGATTTAAATGGGTGGAATTGCATGTATTGCAATTTGGAATTGAATATATGACTTTTCAAAAAAAACTTGCACTTTTTTTTAGGTCTGTATGTCAAAACATTTCATTCTGGGTGTAACTCATTGAAAATGACAAACATAAGTGAAATGTGATTATATGACTGAAAGTGAATTGCTATCTCCCTGATCTCCTGAAAATGTGGCTATCACTTTCATGAAAACACGCTTTGAGGTTTAAGCTCAGAACTTGAGACTTAATGCGTGTATCTGGCCTGGGAGACTGGATCCTGTGCAATTATATGGCATTGATTGGTCCAATGTGCAATATTGCAATTAGAATTGAATATGAGCTTCTGGTGAAGATATACTTTTAAAAAAATTTTTTTTTTTGGGTCTACCGCATCAAAACTTTTTCATTCTGGGTAAAACTCAGTGGGAGTGCATGGTGAAATGTGATTATATGACTGAAAAAATTAGATTTGCTGCTATCTCCGTAGCAAGGCTATCGCTGAAACTTTCCTGGCACTTTCATGGCTCACAGCGCTTCTTTGAGGTTTTAAACTCAGAACTTGAACCTGTGCTTGTATCTGGCCTGAACTGCTACAGATCACTGTGCATTGGTTAAATGGCATTGATTGGTCCAATGTGCATGTATAGCCATTTGGAATTGAATATATAGACTTCTGGAAGTGAAGATATGCACTTTTAAAACGCTTTTTTGGGACTGCATGTCAAAACTTTTTCATTCTTAGCTCTCAGTCCATTAAAAGTGACAAACACTGCAATTGAAATGTGATTATATGATTGAAAAAGTGAAATTTGATGCTATCTCCGTAGAGGGCAGGCTAGAAGAGCTAGAAGCGCTCGCGCACTTTCATGATAAGCACTTTCCAAAAACAGGTTTAAGCTCAGAACTTGAAACTGAGCAATATCTGGCCTGGGGAACTGGTACAGATCACTGTGCATTGGTTTTATGGTATCGATTTGTCCAATGCATATTGACCATTTGAATTGTAATATGAGCTTCGAAGTGAAGATATGCACTTTTTAAAAAACTTGCTTTTTTTAGGTCTGTATGTCAAAACTTTTCATTCTGGAGTATAACTCAGTGGAAAAGTGACAAACATAGAGTGAAATGTGATTTATGACTGAAAAGAGAGTGAATTTGCTGCTTTCTCCGTGTGAATCGTGCCAGATCGCTGAAACTGTGTATTATATGCACGCTAAGAAAAACAGCTTCCGCAGGTTTTAAGCTCAGAACCTTAAACTGTGCATATCTGGCTCTGGGAATACTGGCAGATCACTGTGCATTGGTTATATAAACAATTGGTCCAATGTGCATGTATTGCTATTTAGATTGAATATGAGCTTCTGAAGTGAAGATATGCACTTTTTAAAAAACTTGCTTTTTTTTAGGTCTGCACAAAAACTTTTTCATTCTAATATAACAGTGGGAAAGTAATCAAATATGAGTGAAGTGATTATATGACTGAAAGGGGTGTGCGCTATCTCCGTAGAACAGAGGCGCTGAAACTGTGGGTAAATACTTTATAAAACAGCTTCTTTGAGGTTTTAGCTCAGAACTTGAACCTGCCTGTATTGGGCCCGGGGGAAATGGTACAGATCACTGTGCATTGGTTATATGGCATCGATTGGTCCAATTGCATGTATGCCATTTTGAATTGAATATGAGCTTTGAAGTGAAGATATGCACTTTTAAAAACTTGCTTTTTGGTCTCCTTCAAAACTTTTCTGCAGTATTTCCAGTGGGAAAGTGACAAACATGAAAATATGATTATATGACTGAAAGAGAGTGAATTTGATTCTATCTCCGTAGGAAACGAGCTAAAGGGTGAAACTGTGCTATCGACTTTCATGAAAAGCACTTTTGGGTTTTAAGCTCAGAACTTGAATTGCTGTATCTGGCCGAACTGCTAGATCACTGTGCATTGGTTATATGATCGATTGGTCCAATGTGCATGTATGTCAATTTGGAATTGAATATGAGCTTTGAGGCGAAGATATACACTTTTTTAAAAAAAAAAACTTTTTTTCGGTCTGCATGTCAAAACTTTTCATTCTTAGTATAAAAACTCAGTAGGAAAGGACAAAAACATCAGTGAAATGTGATTATAGTACATGGAATGGAAGAAGAGTGAATTTGCTGCTATCTCCATGCTTGAGAGCTAGAGTGCTGAAACTGTGGCTATGACTTTTCACAAAACACGCTTTTTGAGGTTTTAAGCTAGAACTTGAACCTGTGTATGTATCTGGCCTGGGAACTGCTACAGATGGGTGTGCATTGGTTATATGGCATCGATTGGGTCCAATGCATGTATGGCCATTTGGAATTGAGAGCTTGAAGTGAAGATATACACTTTTAAAAAACTTGCTTTTTTTAGGTCTGCATATAAACTTTTCATTCTTAGTATAAGTCAGTGGGAAAGTGATAAACATGAGTGAAATGTGATTATATGACTGAAAGAGAGGAATTTGATGCTATCTCGTGAAGGAAACGAGCTAGAGCGCTTGGAAACTGTGCCTATACACTTTTCATGAAAAACGCTTTTTGAGGTTTTAAGCTCAGAACTTGAACCCGCGCTTTATCTGGCCTGGGAACTGCTACAGATCACTGTGCATTGGTTTTATGGCATCCCATTGGTCCAATGTGCATGTATGACCATTTGGAATTGAATATGAGCTTCTGAAGGAAGATATAAAATTTTTTAAAAAAACTTGCTTTTTTTTAGGTCTGCATGTCAAAAACTTTTCATTCTAGATATAAGTCAGTGGGAAAGGACAAACATGAGTGAAATGATTATATGACTGAAAGAGGAATTTGCTGCTATTCCTAAACGAGTTAGAGTGCTGAAACTGTGGCTATAATGCGACCTTTCATGAAACTTCTTTTGAGGTTTAAGCTCAGAACTTGAACATGCGTGTATCTGGCCTGGGAACTCCTACAGATCACTGTGCATTGGTTATATGGCATCATTGGTCAATGTGTATGTATTGCCATTTGGAATTGAATATGAGCTTCTGGAAGTGAAGATATGCACTTTTTAAAAAACTTGCCGGTCTGCATGTCAAAACTTTTCATCTTTTTAGTATACTCTGATGGGAAAGGACAAACATGAGGAAATGTGATTATATGACTGAAAGAGAGGAATTTGATGCTATCTCCGAAACGAAGCAGCTAGAGTGTTGAACGGCTATAATGATTATGGAAAACACGCTTTTTGAGGTTTTAAGCTCAGAACTTGAACCTGTGTGTATCTGGCCTGGGAAACTGCTAGAATCACTGTGCATTGGTTATATGGCATCGATTGGTCCAATGTGCATGTATGGCCATTTGAATTGAATATGGAAGCTTGAAGGAAGATATGCACTTTAAAAAACTTGTTTTGTTTTAGGGTCTGCATGTCAAAAATTTTTCATTCTGTGTACCTTTCAGTGGGAAAGTGACAAACATGAGTGAAAAATGTGATTATATGACTGAAAGAGAGAATTTGATGCTAACTCCTCCAAGGAAACGAGCTAGAGCGCTGGAAACTGTGCCTATACACACTTTCATGAAAAACTTCTTTTTTGAGGTTTTTTAAGCTCAGAACTTGAACCTGCCCTTGTATCTGCCCTGGGAACTGCTACAGATCACTGTGCATGCATTGGTTTTTGGCATCGATTGGTCCAATGTGCATGTATGGCCATTTGGAATTGAATATGAGCTTCTGGAAGTGAAGATATGCACTTTTTAAAAAACTTTAGGGTCTGCATGTAAACTTTTTCATTCTGAGTATAACTCAGTGGGAAAGTGACAAACATGAGTGAAATATGATTATATGACTGAAAGAGAGGAATTTTGCTGCTATCTCCGTAACGAAGCGAGCTAGAGCGCTGAAACTGTGGTTATAAATGACGACTTTCCAAAAACACGCTTCTTTGAGGTTTTAAGCTCAGAACTTGAACCTATGCATGTTTCTGCCCTGGGACCTGCTACAGATCACTGTGCATTGGTTATATGGCATCGATTGGTCCAATGTGCATGTATTGCCATTTGGAATTGAATATGAGCTTCTGAAGTGAAGATATGCACTTTTTAAAAAACTTGCTTTTTTTCGGTCTGCATGTCAAAACTTTTCATTCTTAGTATAAGTCAGTGGGAAAGTGACAAACATGAGTGAAATGTGATTATATGACTGAAAGAGAGTGAATTTGCTGCTATCTCAGAACGGCGAGCTAGAGCGGCTGAAACTGTGGCTATACGCACTTTCATGAAAACACGCTTCTTTGAGGTTTTAAGCTCAGAACTTGAACCTGTGCGTGTATCTGGCCTGGGAACTGCTACAGATCACTGTGCATTGGTTATATGGCATCGATTGGTCCAATGTGCATGTATGGCCATTTGGAATTGAATATGAGCTTCTGAAGTGAAGATATGCACTTTTTAAAAAAACTTGCTTTGTTTTAGGTCTGCATGTCAAAACTTTTCATTCTGAGTATAACTCAGTGGGAAAGTGACAAACATGAGTGAAATGTGATTATATGACTGAAAGAGAGTGAATTTGATGCTATCTCCGTGAAGGAAACGAGCAGAGCGCTGAAACTGTGGCTAAATGCACTTTCATGAAAAACACGCTTTTTGAGGTTTTAAGCTCAGAACTTGAACCTGTGCTTGTATCTGGCCTGGGAACTGCTACAGATCACTGGGCATTGGTTTTATGGCATCGATTGGTCCAATGTGCATGTATTGCCATTTGGAATTGAATATGAGCTTCTGAAATGAAGATATGCACTTTTAAAAAAACTTGCTTTTTTTTAGGTCTGCATGTCAAAAACTTTTCATTATGAGTATAACTCAGTGGGAAAGTGACAAACATGAGTGAAATGTGATTATATGACTGAAAGAGAGTGAATTTGCTGCTATCTCCGTAAAAGGAAACGAGCTAGAGTGCTGAAACTGTGGCTAATATGCACTTTTCATGAAAAACACGCTTTTTTGAGGTTTTAAGCTCAGAACTTGAACCTGTGCGCTGTATCTGGCCTGGGAACTGCTCCAGATCACTGTGCATTGGTTTTATGGCATTGATAGGTCCAATGTGCATGTATGGCCATTTGGAATTGAATATGAGCTTCTGAAGTGAAGATATGCACTTTTAAAAAAAAAAAATTTTTTTTTTAGGTCTGCATGTCAAAACTTTTTCATTCTGAGTAAAACTCAGTGGGAAAGTGACAAATGAGTGAAATGTGATTATATGACTGAAAAAGAGTGAATTTGCATTTTTGCTATCTCCGAATTGAATATGAGCTTCTGAAGTGAAGAGCTAGGTCTGCATGCTGAAACTGTGGACAAACTATGACTGCTTTGCTGAAACTTCTATAATTTCTTTGAGGTTTTAAGCTAGAACTTGAACCTGTGCATGTATCTGGCCTGGGAACTGCTACAGATCACTGTGCATTGGTTATATGGCATCGATTGGTCCAATGTGCATGTATGGCCATTTGGAATTGAATATGAGCTTCTGAAGTGAAGATATGCACTTTTTAAAAAACTTGCTTTGTTTTAGGTCTGCATGTCAAAACTTTTCATTCTGAGTATAACTCAGTGGTAAAGTGAGAAACATGAGTGAAATGTGATTATATGACTGAAAGAGAGTGAATTTGATGCTATTTCCGTAAGGAAACGAGCTAGAGCGCTGAAACTGTGCCTATACACACTTTCATGAAAAAACGCTTCTTTGAGGTTTTAAGCTCAGAACTTGAACCTGTGCGTGTATCTGGCCTGGGAACTGCTACAGATCACTGTGCATTGGTTATATGGCATCGATTGGTCCAATGTGCATGTATGGCAATTTGGAATTGAATATGAGCTTCTGAAGTGAAGATATGCACTTTTTAAAAAAAACTTGCTTTTTTTAGGTCTGCATGTCAAAACTTTTCATTCTGAGTATAACTCAGTGGGAAAGTGACAAACATGAGTGAAATGTGATTATATGACTGAAAGAGAGTGAATTTGATGCTATCTCCGTAAGGAAACGAGAGCTAGAGCGCTGAAACTGTGCCTATCGCACTTTCATGGCTCTGCTTCTTTGAGGTTTTAAGCTCAGAACTTGAACCTGCATGCTTGTATCTGGCCTGGGAACTGCTACAGATCACTGTGCATTGGTTTTATCATCGATTGGTCCAACATGCATGTATTGCAATTTGGAATTGAATATGAGCTTCTGAAGTGAAGATATGCACTTTTTTAAAAACTTGCTTTTTTTTAGGTCTGCATGTCAAAACTTTTCATTCTGAGTATAACTCAGTGGGAAAGTGACAAACATGAGTGAAATGTGATTATATGACTGAAAGAGAGTGAATTTGCTGCTATCTCCGTAAGGAAGCGAGCCTAGAGCGCTGAAACTGTGGCTATCAATGCACTTTCATGAAAACACGCTTCTTTGAGGTTTTAAGCTCAGAACTTGAACCTGTGCTTTGTATCTGGCCTGGGAACTGATACAGTTCACTGTGCATTGGTTATATGGCATCGATTGTTCCAATGTGCATGTATTGCCATTTGGAATTGAATATGAGCTTCTGAAGTGAAGATATGCACTTTTAAAAAAAACTTGCTTTTTTAGGTCTGCATGTCAAAACTTTTCATTCTGAGTATAACTCAGTGGGAAAGTGACAAACATGACGAAATGTGATTATATGACTGAAAGAGAGTGAATTTGATGCTATCTCCGTAAGGACACGAGCTAGGCGCTGAAACTGTGGCTATATCGCACTTTCATGAAAAAACACGCTTCTTTGAGGTTTTAAGCTCAGAACTTGAACCTGTGCGTGTATCTGGCCTGGGAACTGCTCCAGATCACTGTGCATTGGTTTTTATGGCATCGATTGGTCCAATGTGCATGTATTGCAATTTGGAATTGAATATGAGCTTCTGAAGTGAAGATATGCACTTTTTTACAAACTTGTTTTTTTTTAGGTCTGCATGTCAAAACTTTTCATTCTGAGTATAACTCAGTGGGAAAGTGACAAACATGAGTGAAATGTGATTAAATGACTGAAAGTGAGTGAATTTGCTGCTATCTCCGTAACGAAGCGAGCTCGACCGCTGAAACTGTGGCTATAAGCACTTTCATGAAAACACGCTTCTTTGAGGTTTTAAGCTTAGAACTTGAACCTATGCATGTATCTGCCCTGGGACCTGCTACAGATCACTGTGCATTGGTTATTTGGCATCGATTGGTCCAATGTGCATGTATGGCCATTTGGAATTGAATATGAGCTTCTGAAGTGAAGATATGCACTTTTTAAAAAAAACTTGCTTTTTTTTAGGTCTGCATATCAAAACATTTCATTCTGAGTGTAACTCAGTGGGAAAGTGACAAACATGAGTGAAATGTGATTATATGACTGAAAGAGAGTGAATTTGATGCTATCTCCATAAGGAAACGAGCTAAAGCGCTGAAACTGTGGCTATACGCACTTTCATGAAAACACGCTTCTTTGAGGTTTTAAGCTCAGAACTTGAACCTGCGCTTGTATCTGGCCTGGGAACTGCTCCAGATCACTGTGCATTGGTTTTATGCCATTGATAGGTCCAATGCGCATGTATTGCAATTTGGAATTGAATATGAGCTTCTGAAGTGAAGATATGCACTTTTTTACAAACTTGCTTTTTTTTAGGTCTACACGTCAAAACTTTTCATTCTGAGTGAAACTCAGTGGTAAAGTGATAAACATGAGTGAAATGTGATTATATCACTGAAAGAGAGTGAATTTGCTGCTATCTCCGTAACGAAGCGAGCTAGAGCGCTGAAACTGTGGCTATCGCACTTTCATGAAAAACACGCTTCTTTGAGGTTTTAAGCTCAGAACTTGAACCTGTCGTGTATCTGGCCTGGGAACTGCTACAGATCACTGTGCATTGGTTATATGGCATCGATTGGTCCAATGTGCATGTATGGCCATTTGGAATTGAATATGAGCTTCTGAAGTGAAGATATGCACTTTTTAAAAAAACTTGCTTGTTTTTAGGACTGCATGTCAAAACTTTTCATTCTGAGTATAACTCAGTGGGAAAGTGACAAACATGAGTGAAATGTGATTATATGACTGAAAGAGAGTGAATTTGATGCTATCTCCGTAAGGAAACGAGCTAGAGCGCTGAAACTGTGCCTATAAGCACTTTCAGGAAAACACGCTTCTTTGAGGTTTTAATCTCAGAACTTGAACCTGCGCTTGCATCTGGCCTGGGAACTGCTACAGATCACTGTGCATTGGTTTTATGGGAACGATTGGTCCAATGTGCATGTATTGCAATTTGGAATTAAATATGAGCTTCTGAAATGAAGATATGCACTTTTTAAAAACTTGCTTTTTTTTCAGGTCTGCATGTCAAAACTTTTCATTCTTAGTATAACTCAGTGGGAAAGTGACAAACATGAGTGAAATGTGATTATATGACTGAAAGAGAGTGAATTTGCTGCTATCTCCGTAAGAAACGAGCTAGAGTGCTGAAACTGTGGCTATCACTTTCATGAAAACACGCTTCTTTGAGGTTTTAAGCTCAGAACTTGAACCTGTGCGTGTATCTGTCTGGGAACTGCTACAGATCACTGTGCATTGGTTATATGGCATCGATTGGTCCAATGTGCATGTATGGCCATTTGGAATTGAATATGAGCTTCTGAAGTGAAGATATGCACTTTTAAAAAAACTTGCTTTTTTTTTTGGTCTGCATGTCAAAACTTTTCATTCTGAGTATAACTCAGTGGGAAAGTGACAAACATGAGTGAAATGTGATTATATGACTGAAAGAGAGTGAATTTGATGCTATTTCCGTAAGGAAACGAGCTAGAGCGCTGAAACTGTGCCTATACACACTTTCATGAAAAAACGCTTCTTTGAGGTTTTAAGCTCAGAACTTGAACCTGCGCTTGTATCTGGCCTGGGAACTGCTACAGATCACTGTGCATTGGTTTTATGGCATCGATTGGTCCAATGTGCATGTATTGCAATTTGGAATTGAATATGAGCTTCTGAAGTGAAGATATGCACTTTTTTAAAAACTGCTTTTTTTTTAGGTCTGCATGTCAAAACTTTTCATTCTGAGTATAACTCAGTGGAAAAGTGACAAACATGAGTGAAATGTGATTAAATGACTGAAAGAGAGTGAATTTGCTGCTAACTCCGTAACGAAGCGAGCTAGAGCGCTGAAACTGTGGCTATACGCACTTTCATGAAAACACGCTTCTTTGAGGTTTTTAAGCTCAGAACTTGAACCTGCGTGTATCTGGCCTGGGAACTGCTACAGATCACTGTGCATTGGTTATATGGCATCGATTGGTCCAATGTGCATGTATGGCCATTTGGAATTGAATATGAGCTTCTGAAGTGAAGATATGCACTTTTTAAAAAAACTTGCTTTTTTTTAGGTCTGCATGTCAAAACTTTTCATACTGAGTATAACTCAGTGGGAAAGTGATAAACATGAGTGAAATGTGATTATATGACTGAAAGAGAGTGAATTTGCTGCTATCTCCGTAACGAAGCGAGCTAGAGTGCTGAAACTGTGGCTATACGCACTTTCATGAAAACACGCTTCTTTGAGGTTTTAAGCTCAGAACTTGAACCTGTGCTTGTATCTGGCCTGGGAACTGATACAGATCACTGTGTATTGGTTATATGGAATCGATTGTTCCAATATGCATGTATTGCCATTTGGAATTGAATATGAGCTTCTGAAGTGAAGATATGCACTTTTTAAAAAACTTGCTTTTTTTCGGTCTGCATGTCAAAACTTTTCATTCTTAGTATAACTCAGTGGGAAAGTGACAAACATGAACGAAATGTGATTATATGACTGAAAGAGAGTGAATTTGATGCTATCTCCGTAAGGAAGCGAGCTAGAGCGCTGAAACTGTGGCTATAATGCAATTTAATGAAAACACGCTTCTTTGAGGTTTTAAGCTCAGAACTTGAACCTGTGCGTGTATATGGCCTGGGAACTGCTACAGATCACTGTGCATTGGTTATATGGCATCGATTGGTCCAATGTGCATGTATGGCCATTTGGAATTGAATATCAGCTTCTGAAGTGAAGATATGCACTTTTTAAAAAACTTGCTTTTTTTTAGGTCTGCATGTCAAAACTTTTCATTCTGAGTATAACTCAGTGGGAAAGTGACAAACATGAGTGAAATGTGATTATATGACTGAAAGAGAGTGAATTTGATGCCTCTCCGTATGAAGCGAGCTAGAGCACTGAAACTGTGCCCTATACACACTTTCATGAAAAACACGCTTCTTTGAGGTTTTAAGCTCAGAACTTGAACCTGCGCTTGTATCTGGCCTGGGAACTGCTACAGATCACTGTGCATTGGTTTTATGGCATCGATTGGTCCAATGTGCATGTATTGCCGTTTGGAATTGAATATGAGCTTCTGAAGTGAAGTTATGCACTTTTTTACATACTTGCTTTTTTTTAGGTCTGCATGTCAAAACTTTTTATTCTGAGTATCACTCAGTGGGAAAGTGACAAATATGAGTGAAATGTGATTATATGACTGAAAGAGAGTGAATTTGCTGCTTTCTCCTTGAGGAAACGCGATAGAGCACTGAAACTGTGGTCATACGCACTTTCATGAAAACACGCTTCTTTTAGGTTTTAAGCTTAGAACTTGAACCTGTGCTTGTATCTGCCCTGGGAACTGCTACAGATCACTGTGCATTGGTTATGTGGCATCGATTGGTCCAATGTGCATGTATGGCCATTTGGAATTGAATATGAGCTTTTGAAGTGAAGATATGGACTTTTTTACAAACTTGTTTTTTTAGGTCAGCATGTCAAAACTTTTCATTCTGAGTATAACTCAGTGGGAAAGTGACAAACATGAGTGAAATGTGATTATATGACTGAAAGAGAGTGAATTTGCTGCTATCTCCGTAACGAAGCGAGCTAGAGCGCTGAAACTGTGGCTATACGCACTTTCATGAAAACACGCTTCTTTGAGGTTTTAAGCTCAGAACTTGAACCTGTGCGTGTATCTGGCCGGGGAACTGCTACAGATCACTGTGCATTGGTTATATGGCATCGATTGGTCCAATGTGCATAGATAGCCATTTGGAATTGAATATGAGCTTATTGAAGTGAAGATATGCACTTTTTAAAAAAACTTCCTTTTTTTTAGGTCTGCATGTCAAAACTTTTCATTCTGAGTATAACTCAGTGGGAAAGTGACAAACATGAACGAAATGTGATTGTATGACTGAAAGAAAGTGAATTTGCTGCTATCTCCGTAACGAAGCGAGCTAGAGCGCTGAAACTGTGGCTATACCCACTTTCATGAAAACACGCTTCTTTGAGGTTTTAAGCTCAGAACTTGAACCTGTGCTTGTATCTGACCTGGGAACTGCTACAGATCACTGTGCATTGGTTATATGGCATCGATTGGTCCAATGTGCATGTATTGCCATTTGGAATTGAATATGAGCTTCTGAAGTGAAGATATGCACTTTTTAAAAAACTTGCTTTTTTTCGGTCTGCATGTCAAAACTTTTCATTCTTAGTATAACTCAGTGGGAATTTGACAAACATGAACGAAATGTGATTATATGACTGAAAGAGAGTGAATTTGCTGATTTCTCCGTTAGGAAACGAGCTAGAGCGCTGAAACTGTGCCTATACGCACTTTCATGAAAAGATGCTTCTTTGAGGTTTTAAGCTCAGAACTTGAACCTGTGCTTGTATCTGGCCTGGGAACTGCTACAGATCACTGTGCATTGGTTATATGGCATCGATTGGTCCAATGTGCATGTATGGCCATTTGGAATTGAACATGAGCTTCTGAAGTGAAGATATGCACTTTTTAAAAAACTTGCTTTTTTTAGGTCTGCATGTCAAAACTTTTCATTCTGAGTATAAGTCAGTGGGAAAGTGACCAAAATGAGTGAAATGTGATTATATGACTGATAGAGAGTGAATTTGATGCTATCTCCGTAAGGAAACGAGCGAGAGCGCTGAAACTGTGCCTATACGCACTTTCATGAAAACATGCTTCTTTGAGGTTTTAAGCTCAGAACTTGAACCTGTGCTTGTATCTGACCTGGGAACTGCTCCAGATCACTGTGCAATGGTTTTATGGCATCGATTGGTCCAATGTGCATGTATGGCCATTTGGAATCGAATATGAGCTTCTGAAGTGAAGATATGCATTTTTAAAAAAAACGTGCTTTTTTTTAGGTCTGCATGTCAAAACTTTTCATTCTGAGTATAACTCAGTGGGAAAGTGATAACCATGAGTGAAATGTGATTATATGACTGAAAGAGAGTGAATTTGATGCTATCTCCGTAACGAAGCGAGCTAGAGCGCTGAAACTGTGGCTATACGCACTTTCATGAAAACACGCTTCTTTGAGGTTTTAAGCTCAGAACTTGAACCTGTGCGTGTATCTGGCCTGGGAACTGCTACAGATCACTGTGCATTGGTTATATGGCATCGATTGGTCCAATGTGCATGTATGGCCATTTGGAATTGAATATGAGCTTCTGAAGTGAAGATATGCACTTTTTAAAAAAACTTGCTTTTTTTTTGGTCTGCATGTCAAAACTTTTCATTCTGAGTATAACTCAGTGGGAAAGTGACAAACATGAGTGAAATGTGATGATATAACTGAAAGAGAGTGAATTTGATGCTATCTCCGTAAGGAAACGAGCTAGGCGCTGAAACTGTGCCTATGCGCACTTTCATGAAAACACGCTTCTTTAAGGTTTTAAGCTCAGAACTTGAACCTGCGCTTGTATCTGGCCTGGGAACTGCTCCAGATCACTGTGCATTGGTTTTATGGAATCGATTGGTCCAACATACATGTATTGCAATTTGGAATTGAATATGAGCTTTTGAAGTGAAGATATGCACTTTGTTACAAACTTGCTTTTTTTTAGGTCTGCATGTCAAAACTTTTCATTCTGAGTATAACTCAGTGGGAAAGTGACAAACATGAGTGAAATGTGATTAAATGACTGAAAGAGAGTGAATTTGCTGCTAACTCCGTCACGAAGCGAGCTAGAGCGCTGAAACTGTGGCTATACGCACTTTCATGAAAACACGCTTCTTTGAGGTTTTAAGCTCAGAAATTGAACCTGTGCGTGTATCTGGCCTGGGAACTGCTACAGATCACTGTGCATTGGTTATATGGCATCGATTGGTCCAATGTGCATGTATGGCCATTTGGAATTGAACATGAGCTTCCAAAGTGAAGATATGCACTTTTTAAAAAAACTTGCTTTTTTTTAGGTCTGCATGTCAATACTTTTCATTCTGAGTATAACTCAGTGGGAAAGTGATAAACATGAGTGAAATGTGATTATATGACTGAAAGTGAGTTAATTTGCTGCTATCTCCGTAACGAAGCGAGCTAGAGCGCTGAAACTGTGGCTATACGCACTTTTATGAAAACACGCTTCTTTGAGGTTTTAAGCTCAGAACTTGAACCTGTGCTTGTTTCTTGCCTGGGAACTGATACAGATCACTGTGTATTGGTTATATGGAATCGATTGTTCCAATATGCATGTATTGCCATTTGGAATTGAATATGTGCTTCTGAAGTGCAGATATGCACTTTTTAAAAAACTTGCTTTTTTTCGGTCTGCAAGTCAAAACTTTTCATTCTTAGTATAACTCAGTGGGAAAGTGACAAACATGAACGAGTTGTGATTATATGACTGAAAGAGAGTGAATTTGATGCTATCTCCGTAAGGAAACGAGCTAGAGCGCTGAAATTGTTGCTATACGAAATTTAATGAAGACACGCTTCTTTGAGGCTTTAAGCTTAGAACTTGAACCTGTGCGTGTATATGGCCTGGGAACTGCTACAGATCACTGTGCATTGGTTATATGGCATCGATTGGTCCAATGTGCATGTATGGCCATTTGGATTTGATTATGAGCTTCTGAAGTGAAGATATGCACTTTTTAAAAAAACTTGCTTTTTTTTAGGTCTGCATGTCAAAACTTTTCATTCTGAGTATTACTCAGTGGGAAAGTGACAAACATGAGTGAAATGTGATTATATGACTGAAAGAGAGTGAATTTGATGCTATCTCCCTAAGGAAACGAGCCAGAGCGCTGAAACTGTGCCGATACGCACTTTCATGAAAACACGCTTCTTTTAGGTTTTAAGCTTAGAACTTGAACCTGTGCTTGTATCTGCCCTGGGAACTGCTACAGATCACTGTGCATTGGTTATATGGCATCGATTGGTCCAATGTGCATGTATGGCCATTTGGAATTGAATATGAGCTTCTGAAGTGAAGATATGCACTTTTTAAAAAAAACTTGCTTTTTTTAAGGTCTGCATGTCAATACTTTTCATTCTGAGTATAACTCAGTGGGAAAGTGATAAACATGAGTGAAATGTGATTATATGACTGAAAGAGAATGAATTTGCTGCTATCTACGTAACAAAGCGAGCTAGAGCGCTGAAACTGTGGCTATACGCACTTTCATGAAAACACGCTTCTTTGAGGTTTTAAGCTCAGAAATTGAACCTGTGCTTGTATCTGGCCTGGGAACTGCTACATATCACTGTGAATTGGTTATATGGCATCGATTGGTCCAATATGCATGTATTGCCATTTGGAATTGAATATGAGCTTCTGAAGTGAAGATATGCACTTTTTAAAAAACTTGCTTTTTTTCGGTCTGCATGTCAAAACTTTTCATTCTTAGTATAACTCAGTGGGAAAGTGACAAACATGAACGAAATGTGATTATATGACTGAAAGAGAGTGAATTTGCAGCTATCGAGGTAACGAAGCGAGCTCGAGCGCAGAAACTGTGCCCATACGCACTTTCATGAAAACACGCTTCTTTGAGGTTTTAAGCTCAGAACTTGAATCTGCGCTTGTATCTGGCCTGGGAACTGCTCCAGATCACTGTGCATTGGTTTTATGGCATTGATAGGTCCAATGTGCATGCATTGCAATTTGGAATTGAATATGAGCTTCTGAAGTGAAGATATGCACTTTTTTACAAACTTGCTTTTTTTTAGGTCTACACGTCAAAACTTTTCATTCTGAGTAAAACTCAGTGGTAAAGTGATAAACATGAGTGAAATGTGATTATATCACTGAAAGAGAGTGAATTTGCTGCTATCTCCGTAACGAAGCGAGCTAGAGCGCTGAAACTGTGGCTATACGCACTTTCATGAAAACAAGCTTCTTTGAGGTTTTAAGCTCAGAACTTGAACCTGTGCTTGTATCTGGCCTGGGAACTGGTACAGATCACTGTGCATTGGTTATATGGCATCGATTGGTCCAATGTGCATGTATTGCCATTTGGAATTGAATATGAGCTTCTGAAGTGAAGATATGCACTTTTTAAAAAACTTGCTTTTTTTCGGTCTGCATGTCAAAACTTTTCATGCTTAGTATTACTCAGTGGGAAAGTGACAAACATGAACGAAATGTGATTATATGACTGAAAGAGGGTGAATTTGATGCTATCTCCGTAAGGAAACGAGCTAGAGCGCTGAAACTGTGGCTATACGCAATTTCATGAAAACACGCTTCTTTGAGGTTTTAAGCTCAGAACTTGAACCTGTGCGTGTATCTGTCCGGGGAACTGCTACAGATCACTTTGCATTGGCTATATGGCATCGATTTGTCCAATGTGCATGTATGGCCATTTGGAATTGAATATGAGCTTCTGAAGTGAAGATATGCACTTTTTAAAAAAACTTGCTTTTTTTTGGTTTGCATGTCAAAACTTTTCATTCTGAGTATAACTCAGTGGGAAAGTGACAAACATGAGTGAAATGTGATGATATAACTGAAAGAGAGTGAATTTGATGCTATCTCCGTAAGGAAACGAGCTAGAGCGCTGAAACTGTGCCCATGCGCACTTTCATGAAAACACGCTTCTTTAAGGTTTTAAGCTCAGAACTTGAACCTGCGCTTGTATCTGGCCTGGGAACTGCTCCAGATCACTGTGCATTGGTTTTATGGCATCGATTGGTCCAATGTGCATGTATTGCCATTTGGAATTGAATATGAGCTTCTGAAGTGAAGATATGCACTTTTTTACAAACTTGCTTTTTTTTAGGTCTGCATGTCAAAACTTTTCATTCTGAGTATAACTCAGTGGGAAAGTGACAAACATGAGTGAAATGTGATTATATGACTGAAAGTGAGTGAATTTGCTGCTATCTCCGTAACGAAGCGAGCTAGACCGCTGAAACTGTGGCTATACGCACTTTCATGAAAACACGCTTCTTTGAGGTTTTAAGCTTAGAACTTGAACCTATGCATGTTTCTGCCCTGGGACCTGCTACAGATCACTGTGCATTGGTTATATGGCATCGATTGGTCTAATGTGCATGTATGGCCATTTGGAATTGAATATGAGCTTCTGAAGTGAAGATATGCACTTTTTAAAAAAAACTTGCTTTTTTTTAGGTCTGCATGTCAAAACATTTCATTCTGAGTGTAACTCAGTGGGAAAGTGACAAACATGAGTGAAATGTGATTATATGACTGAAAGAGAGTGAATTTGCTGCTATCTCCGTAACGAAGCGAGCTAGACCGCTGAAACAGTGGCTATACGCACTTTCATGAAAACACGCTTCTTTGAGGTGTTAAGCTCAGAACTTGAACCTGTGCGTTTATCTGGCCTGGGAACTGCTACAGATCACTGTGCATTGGTTATATGGCATCGATTGGTCCAATGTGCATGTATGGCCATTTGGAATTGAATATGAGCTTCTGAAGTGAAGATCTGCACTTTTTAAAAAAACTTGCTTTTTTTTAGGTCTGCATGTCAAAAATTTTCATTCTGAGTATAACTCAGTGGGAAAGTGACGAACATGAGTGAAGTGTGATTTTATGACTGACAGAGAGTGAATTTGATGCTATCTCCATCAGGAAACGAGCTAGAGCGCTGAAACTTTGGCTATACGCACTTTCATGAAAACACGCTTCTTTGAGGTTTTAAGCTCAGAACTTGAACCTGTGGGTGTATCTGGCCTGGGAACTGCTACAGATCACTATGCATTGGTTATATGGCATCGATTGGACCAATGTGCATTTATCGCCATTTGGAATTGAATATGAGCTTCTGAAGTGAAGATATGCACTTTTTAAAAAAACTTGCTTTTTTTTAGGTCTGCATGTCAAAACTTTTCATTATGAGTATAACTCAGTGTGAAAGTGACAAACATGAGTGAAATGTGATTATATGACTGAAAGAGAGTGAATTTGATGCTATCTCCGTGAGGAAACGAGCTAGAGTGCTGAAACTGTGCCAATATGCACTTTCATGAAAACACGCTTCTTTGTGGTTTTAAGCTCAGAACTTGAACCTGCGCTTGTATCTGGCCTGGGAACTGCTCCAGATCACTGTGCATTGGTTTTATGGCATTGATAGGTCCAATGTGCATGTATTGCAATTTGGAATTGAATATGAGCTTCTGAAGTGAAGATATGCACTATTTTACAAACTTGCTTTTTTTTAGGTCTACACGTCAAAACTTTTCATTCTGAGTAAAACTCAGTGGTAAAGTAATAAACATGAGTGAAATGTGATTATATCACTGAAAGAGAGTGAATTTGCTGCTATCTCCGTAACGAAGCGAGCTAGAGCGCTGAAACTGTGGCTATACGCACTTTCATGAAAGCACGCTTCTTTCAGGTTTTAAGCTCAAAACTTGAACCTGTGCTTATATCTGGCCTGGGAACTGCTACAGATCATTGTGTATTGGTTATATGGCATCGATTGGTCCAATGTGCATGTATTGCCATTTGGAATTGAATATGAGCTTCTGAAGTGAAGATATGCACTTTTTAAAAAACTTGCTTTTTTTCGGTCTGCATGTCAAAACTTTTCATTCTTAGTATAAGTCAGAGGAAAAGTGACAAACATGAACGAAATGTGTTTATATGACTGAAAAAGAGTGAATTTGATGCTATCTCCGTAAGGAAACGAGCTATAGCGCTGAAACTGTGGCTATACGCACTTTCATGAAAACACGCTTCTTTTAGGTTTTAAGCTCAGAACTTGAACCTGTGCGTGTATCTGTCCGGGGAACTGCTACAGATCACTGTGCATTGGTTATATGGCATCGATTGGTCCAATGTGCATGTATGGCCATTTGGAATTGAATATGAGCTTCTGAAGTGAAGATATGCACTTTTTAAAAAAACTTGCTTTTTTTTTGGTCTGCATGTCAAAACTTTTCATTCTGAGTATAACTCAGTGGGAAAGTGACAAACATGAGTGAAATGTGATGATACAACTGAAAGAGAGTGAATTTGATGCTATCTCCGTAAGGAAACGAGCTAGAGCGCTGAAACTGTGCCTAAGCGCACTTTCATGAAAACACGCTTCTTTAACGTTTTAAGCTCAGAACTTGAACCTGCGCTTGTATCTGGCCTGGGAACTGCTCCAGATCACTGTGCATTGGTTTTATGTCATCGATTGGTCCAACATGCATGTATTGCAATTTGGAATTGAATATGAGCTTCTGAAGTGAAGATATGCACTTTTTTACAAACTTGCTTTTTTTTAGGTCTGCATGTCAAAACTTTTCATTCTGAGTATAACTCAGTGGGAAAGTGACAAACATGAGTGAAATGTGATTATATGACTGAAAGAGAGTGAATTTGCTGCTATCTCCGTAAGGAAAGCTAGCTAGGCGCTGAAACTGTGGCTATCACGCACTTTCATGAAAACACGCTTCTTTGAGGTTTTAAGCTCAGAACTTGAACCTGTGCTTGTATCTGGCCTGGGAACTGCTACAGATCACTGTGCATTGATTATATGGCATCGATTGGTCCAATGTGCATGTATGGCCATTTGGAATTGAATATGAGCTTCTGAAGTGAAGATATGCACTTTTTAAAAAACTTGCTTTTCTTAGGTCTGCATGTAAAAACTTTTTTTCATTCTGAGTATAACTCAGTGGGAAAGTGACAAACATGAACGAAATGTGATTATATGACTGAAAGAGAGTGAATTTGATGCTATCTCCGTGAGACCGCTGAAAGGCTAAGCGCTGAAACTGTGGCTATACTGGGCACTTTCATGAAAACACGCTTCTTTGAGGTTTTAAGCTCAGAACTTAAACCTGTGCGTGTATCTGCCTGGGAACTGCTACAGATCACTGTGCATTGGTTTTATGGCATCGATTTGTCCAATGTGCATGTATGGCCATTTGGAATTGAATATGAGCTTCTGAAGTGAAGATATGCACTTTTAAAAAAAACTTTTTTTTTTAGGTCTGCATGTCAAAACTTTTCATTCTGAGTATAACTCAGTGGGAAAGTGACAAACATGAGTGAAATGTGATTATATAACTGAAAGAGAGTGAATTTGATGCTATCTCCGTGGAAAGCAGGCTAGGCGCTGAAACTGTGGCTATCGCACTTTCATGAAAACACGCTTCTTTGAGGTTTTAAGCTCAGAACTTGAACCTGCGCTTGTATCTGGCCTGGGAACTGCTCCAGATCACTGTGCATTGGTTTTATGGCATCGATTGGTCCAATGTGCATGTATTGCAATTTGGAATTGAATATGAGCTTCTGAAGTGAAGATATGCACTTTTTAAAAAACTTTTTTTTTTAGGTCTGCATGTCAAAACTTTTTCATTCTGAGTATAACTCAGTGGGAAAGTGACAAACATGAGTGAAATGTGATTAAATGACTGAAAGAGAGTGAATTTGCTGCTATCTCCTCCGTGATCACTGTGCATTGGCGAGCTAGACCGCTGAAACTGTGGCTATTCTCGCACTTTCATGAAAAACACGCTTCTTTGAGGTTTTAAGCTCAGAACTTGAACCTATGCATGTATCTGCCCTGGGACCTGCTACAGATCACTGTGCATTGGTTATTTGGCATCGATTGGTCCAATGTGCATGTATGGCCATTTGGAATTGAATATGAGCTTCTGAAGTGAAGATATGCACTTTTAAAAAAAAACTTGCTTTTTTAGGTCTGCATGTCAAAACTTTTCATTCTGAGTATAACTCAGTGGGGAAAGTGACAAACATGAGTGAAATGTGATTATATGACTGAAAGAGAGTGAATTTGATGCTATCTCCGCTAAGAAACGCCCCTATCCACTTTCATGGCGAGCTTCTTTAGGTTTAAGCGCTGAAACTGTGGCTATCTGGCCACTTTCATGAAAACACGCTTCTTTGAGGTTTTAAGCTCAGAACTTGAACCTCTGTAAAAACTCTTGTATCTGGCCTGGGAACTGCTACAGATCACTGTGCATTGGTTTTATGCTCAGAATTGATTGGTCCAATGTGCATGTATTGCAATTTGGAATTGAATATGAGCTTCTGAAGTGAAGATATGCACTTTTTAAAAACTTGCTTTTTTTTTAGGTCTGCATGTCAAAACTTTTCATTCTGAGTATAACTCAGTGGGAAAAGTGACAAACATAGTGAAATGTGATTTATATGACTGAAAGAGAGTGAATTTGCTGCTATCTCCGTGAAAAAGGAAAGGTTTTAAGCTAGAGTGCTGAAACTGTGCCTATCTCACTTTCATGAAAACATGCTTCTTTGAGGTTTTAAGCTCAGAACTTGAACCTGCGTGTATCTGGCCTGGGAACTGCTACAGATCACTGTGCATTGGTTATATGGAATTGAATCGATTGGTCTACGTCAAAACTTTTCATTCTGAGTAAAAATGTGATTAAATGACTTTTTAAGGAACCCGCTGAAACTGTGGCTATCGCACTTTCACAGCTTATTACCAATGGTTCTGGCCTTGTTTGTGCAATATGAGCTTCTGAAGTGAAGATATGCACATGTATTTTTTGAAAAACTTGCTTGCCATTTTTAGGTCTGCATGTCAAAACTTTTCATTCTGAGTATAACTCAGTGGGAAAAATGACAAACATGAGTGAAATGTGATTATATGACTGAAAAGAGAGTTTGATGCTATCTCCGTAAGGAGCTAAAGCGCTGAAACTGTGGCTATCGCACTTTCATGAAAACAAACACGCTTCTTTGAGGGTTTTAAGCTCAGAATTGTATCTGGCCTGGGAACTGCTACAGATCACTGTGCATTGGTTTTAATCGATTGGTCCAATGTGCATGTATTGCAATTTGGAATTGAATAAGCTTCTGAAGTGAAGATATGCACTTTTTTACAAACTTGCTTTTTTTTGTCTGCATGTCAAAACTTTTCATTCCAAGTGAATTTGATGCTATCTCCGTGTGAAATGTGGCTATAAGCCTTTCATGAAAAACACGCTTCTGGAGGTTTTGAACTTGAACCTGTGCTTGTATCTGGCCTGGGAACTGCTACAGATTCTGGAAGCATCGAAGATATGCCAATTTTAAAAAAAGATATGCACTTTTAAAAAAACTTGCTTTTTTTAGGTCTGCATGTCAAAACTTTTCATTCTAGTATAACTCAGTGGGAAAGTGACAAACATGAGTGAAATGTGATTATATGACTGAAAGAGAGGAATTTGATGCTATCTCCCAGTGGGCTAGTATCTGAAACTGTGGCTATACGCACTTTCATCTGGGAACAGATTTGAGGTTTTAAGCTCAGAACTTGAACCTGTGCTTTTTAGGTCTGTGTATCTGGCCTGGGAACTGCTACAATCACTGTGCATTGGTTATATGGCATCGATTGGTCCAATGTGCAAACATGCAATGGCCATTTGGAATTTGAAGATATGCACTTTTTAAAAAACTTGCATGTATTTTTTTATGGTCTGCATGTAAAAAAAACTTGCTTTTTTTTTGTCTGCATTTTTCATTCTGAGTATAACTCAGTGGGAAACAAACATGAGTGAAATGTGATTATATGACTGAAAGAAGTGAATTTGATGCTATCTCCGTGAAGGAAAGAGTGCTAGAACTGAAACTATCGCACTTTCATGTGCACGCTTCTTTGAGGTTTTTCAGAACTTGAACCTCAGAACTGGCCTGAACTGCTCCAGATCACTGTGCATTGGTTTTATGGAATCTGGCATGTATTGCAATTTGGAATTGAATATGAGCTTTTACAGTGAAGATATCACTTTTAAAAAACTTGCTTTTTTTAGGTCTGCATGTCAAAACTTTTCATTCTGAGTATAACTTGGGAAAGTGACAAACATGTGAAAATGTATTAAATGACTGAAAGAGAGTGAATTTGCTGCTAACTTGAATATGAGCTTCTGAAAGTGAAGATTTATGCACTTTGAGTTTTTTAAAAAACTTGCTTGTATCTGGCCTTTTTTGCAGGTCTGCATCGATTGGTCAAAAACATTTTGAACATTCTGAAGATATGCACTTTTTCAGTGGGAAAGTGACAAACATGAGTGAAATGTGATTATATGACTGAAAGAGAGTGAATTTGCTGCTATCTCCTTTGAGGTTTTAAGCTCAGAACTTGCTAGATCTGGCCTGGAACTGATACAGATCACTGTTATAAACTGTGGCCATTTATCGCACTTTCATGAAAACAATCAAAACTTTTCTTTTAGGTTTTAAGCTTAGAACTTGAACCTGTGAAACTGTGGTCTTGACCACGCTTCTTTAGGTTTTCTTGAACCCTGGGAACTGCTACAGATCACTGTGCATTGGTTATATGGCATCGATTGGTCCAATGTGCATGTATGGCCATTTGGAATTGAATATGAGCTTCTGAAGTGAAGATATGGACTTTTAAAAACTTGTTTTTTTTAGGTCTGCATGTCAAAACTTTTCATTCTGAGTATAACTCAGTGGGAAAGTGACAAACATGAGTGAAATGTGATTATATGACTGAAAGAGAGTGAATTTGATGCTATCTCCGTAAGAAAGCAGGCCAAAGCTGAGGCTAGAGCGCTGAAACTGTGGCTATAACTCACTTTCATGAAAACACGCTTCTTTGAGGTTTTAAGCTCAGAACTTGAACCTGCGCTTGTATCTGGCCTTTGGGAACTGCTACAGATCACTGTGCATTGGTTATATGGCATCGATTGGTCCAATGTGCATAGATAGCCATTTGGAATTGAATATGAGCTTATTGAAGTTTGAAGCTTAGAACTTGAATATGCACTTTTAAAAAAAAAACTTACAAACTTGTGTTTTTTTTTAGGTCTGCATGTCAAAACTTTGCACTTTTTAAAAAAACTTCCTTTTTTAGGTCTGCATGTCAAAACTTTTCATTCTGAGTATAACTCAGTGGGAAAGTGACAAACATGAGCCATTTGGAAAAATGTGATTATATGACTGAAAGAAAGTGAATTTGCTGCTATCTCAACATGTGAAATGTGATTGTATGACTGAAAGAGCTAGAGCGCTGAAACTGTGGCTATACCCACTTTCATGAAAACACGCTTCTTTGAGGTTTTAAGCTCAGAACTTGAACCTGTGCTTGTATCTGACCTGGGAACTGCTACAGATCACTGTGTATTGGATATATGGCATCGATTGGTCCAATGTGCATGTATTGCCATTTGGAATTGAATATGAGCTTCTGAAGCGAAGATATGCACTTTTTAAAAAACTTGCTTTATTTCGGTCTGCATGTCAAAACTTTTCATTCTTAGTATAACTCAGTGGGAATTTGACAAACATGAACGAAATGTGATTATATGACTGAAAGAGAGTGAATTTGCTGATTTCTCCGTAAGGAAACGAGCTAGAGCGCTGAAACTGTGCCTATACGCACTTTCATGAAAACATGCTTCTTTGAGGTTTTAAGCTCAGAACTTGAACCTGTGCTTGTATCTGGCCTGGGAACTGCTACAGATCACTGTGCATTGGTTATATGGCATCGATTGGTCCAATGAGCATGTATGGCCATTTGGAATTGAACATGAGCTTCTGAAGTGAAGATATGCACTTTTTAAAAAAACTTGCTTTTTTTTAGGTCTTCTTGTCCAAACTTTTCATTCTGAGTATAAGTCAGTGGGAAAGTGACCAAAATGAGTGAAATGTGATTATATGACTGATAGAGAGTGAATTTGATGCTATCTCCGTAAGGAAACGAGCGAGAGCGCTGAAACTGTGCCTATACGCACTTTCATGAAAACATGCTTCTTTGAGGTTTTAAGCTCAGAACTTGAACCTGTGCTTGTATCTGACCTGGGAACTGCTCCAGATCACTGTGCATTGGTTATATGGCATCGATTGGTCCAATGTGCATGTATGGCCATTTGGAATTGAATATGAGCTTCTGAAGTGAAGATATGCACTTTTTAAAAAAACTTGCTTTTTTTTGGTCTGCATGTCAATACTTTTCATTCTGAGTATAACTCAGTGGGAAAGTGACAAACATGAGTGAAATGTGATGATATAACTGAAAGAGAGTGAATTTGATGCTATCTCCGTCAGGAAACGAGCTAGGGCGCTGAAACTGTGCCTATGCGCACTTTCATGAAAACACGCTTCTTTAAGGTTTTAAGCTCAGAACTTGAACCTGTGCTTGTTTCTTGCCTGGGAACTGATACAGATCACTGTGTATTGGTTTTATGGAATCGATTGGTCCAACATACATGTATTGCAATTTGGAATTGAATATGAGCTTTTGAAGTGAAGATATGCACTTTGTTACAAACTTGCTTTTTTTTTAGGTCTGCATGTCAAAACTTTTCATTCTGAGTATAACTCAGTGGGAAAGTGACAAACATGAGTGAAATGTGATTAAATGACTGAAAGAGAGTGAATTTGCTGCTAACTCCGTCCGAAAGCGAGCTAAAGCGCTGAAACTGTGGCTATCGCACTTTCATGAAAACACGCTTCTTTGAGGTTTTAAGCTCAGAAATTGAACCTGTGCGTGTATCTGGCCTGGGAACTGCTACAGATCACTGTGCATTGGTTATATGGCATCGATTGGTCCAATGTGCATGTATGGCCATTTGGAATTGAACATGAGCTTCTAAAGTGAAGATATGCACTTTTTAAAAAAACTTGCTTTTTTTTAGGTCTGCATGTCAATACTTTTCATTCTGAGTATAACTCAGTGGGAAAGTGATAAACATGAGTGAAATGTGATTATATGACTGAAAGAGAGTTAATTTGCTGCTATCTCCGTAGGAAAGCGAGCTAGAGCGCTGAAACTGTGGCTATCGCACTTTTATGAAAACACGCTTCTTTGAGGTTTTAAGCTCAGAACTTGAACCTGTGCTTGTTTCTTGCCTGGGAACTGATACAGATCACTGTGTATTGGTTATATGGAATCGATTGTTCCAATATGCATGTATTGCCATTTGGAATTGAATATGTGCTTCTGAAGTGAAGATATGCACTTTTTAAAAAACTTGCTTTTTTTCGGTCTGCAAGTCAAAACTTTTCATTCTTAGTATAACTCAGTGGGAAAGTGACAAACATGAACGAGTTGTGATTATATGATTGAAAGAGAGTGAATTTGATGCTATCTCCGTAAGGAAACGAGCTAGAGCGCTGAAACTGTTGCTATACGCAATTTAATGAAGACACGCTTCTTTGAGGCTTTAAGCTTAGAACTTGAACCTGTGCGTGTATATGGCCTGGGAACTGCTACAGATCACTGTGCATTGGTTATATGGCATCGATTGGTCCAATGTGCATGTATGGCCATTTGGTTTTGAATATGAGCCTCTGAAGTGAAGATATGCACTTTTTAAAAAAACTTGCTTTTTTTTAGGTCTGCATGTCAAAACTTTTCATTCTGAGTATAACTCAGTGGGAAAGTGACAAACATGAGTGAAATGTGATTATATGACTGAAAGAGAGTGAATTTGATGCTATCTCCCTAAGGAAACGAGCCAGAGCGCTGAAACTGTGCCGATACGCACTTTCATGAAAACACGCTTCTTTTAGGTTTTAAGCTTAGAACTTGAACCTGTGCTTGTATCTGCCCTGGGAACTGCTACAGATCACTGTGCATTGGTTATATGGCATCGATTGGTCCAATGTGCATGTATGGCCATTTGGAATTGAATATGAGCTTCTGAAGTGAAGATATGCACTTCAAAAAAAAAACTTGCTTTTTTTTAAGGTCTGCATGTCAATACTTTTTCATTCTGAGTATAACTCAGTGGGAAAGTGATAAACATGAGTGAAATGTGATTATATGACTGAAAGAGAATGAATTTGCTGCTATCTACGTAACAAAGCGAGCTAGAGCGCTGAAACTGTGGCTATACGCACTTTCATGAAAACACGCTTCTTTGAGGTTTTAAGCTCAGAAATTGAACCTGTGCTTGTATCTGGCCTGGGAACTGCTACATATCACTGTTAATTGGTTATATGGCATCGATTGGTCCAATATGCATGTATTGCCATTTGGAATTGAATATGAGCTTCTGAAGTGAAGATATGCACTTTTTAAAAAACTTGCTTTTTTTCGGTCTGCATGTCAAAACTTTTCATTCTTAGTATAACTCAGTGGGAAAGTGATAACCATGAGTGAAATGTGATTATATGACTGAAAGAGAGTCAATTTGCTGCTATCTCCGTAACGAAGCGAGCTAGAGCGCTGAAACTGTGGCTATACTCACTTTCATGAAAACACGCTTCTTTGAGGTTTTAAGCTCAGAACTTGAACCTGTGCTTGTATCTGGCCTGGGAACTGCTACAGATCACTGTGTATTGGTTATATGGCATCGATTGGTCCAATTTGCATGTTTGGCCATTTGGAATTGAATATGATCTTCTGAAGTGAAGATATGCACTTTTTAAAAAATACTTGCTTTTTTTTAGGTCTGCATGTCAAAACATTTCATTCTGAGTATAACTGAGTGGGAAAGTGACAAACATGAGTGAAATGTGATTATATGACTGAAAGAGAGTGAATTTGCTGCTATCTCCGTAACGAAGCGAGCTAGAGCGCTGAAACTGTGGCTATACGCACTTTCATGAAAACACGCTTCTTTGAGGTTTTAAGCTCAGAAATTGAACCTGTGCTTGTATCTGGCCTGGGAATTGCTACAGATCACTGTGTATTGGTTATATGGCATCGATTGGTCCAATATGCATGTATTGCCATTTGGAATTGAATATGAGCTTCTGAAGTGAAGATATGCACTTTTTAAAAAACTTGCTTTTTTTCGGTCTGCATGTCAAAACTTTTCATTCTTAGTATAACTCAGCGGGAAAGTGACAAACATGAACGAAATGTGATTATACGACTGAAAGAGAGTGAATTTGATGCTATCTCCGTAAGGAAACGAGCTAGAGCGCTGAAACTGTGGCTAGACGCACTTTCATGAAAACACGCTTCTTTGAGGTTTTAAGCTCAGAACTTTAACCTGTGCTTGTATCTGGCCTGGGAACTGCTACAGATCACTGTGCATTGGTTTTATGGCATCGATTGGTCCAATGTGCATGTATGGCCATTTGGAATTGAATATGAGCTTCTGAAGTGAAGATATGCATTTTTTTAAAAAAAAGTGCATTTTTTTAGGTCTGCTTGTCTATACTTTTCATTCTGAGTATGACTCAGTGGGAAAGTGATAACCATGAGTGAAATGTGATTATATGACTGAAAGAGAGTGAATTTTCTGCTATCTCCGTAACGAAACGAGCTAGAGCGCTGAAACTGTGGCTATACGCACTTTCATGAAAACACGCTTCTTTGAGGTTTTAATCTCAGAACTTGAACCTGTGCTTGTATCTGGCCTGGGAACTGCTACAGATCACTGTGTATTGGTTATATGGCATCGATTGGTCCAATTTGCATGTATTGCCATTTGGAATTGAATATGAGCTTCTGAAGTGAAGATATGCACTTTTTTAAAAACTTGCTTTTTTTCGGTCTGCATGTCAAAACTTTTCATTCTTAGTGTAAGGTTTACAAGTGAAGTTATTTCATACATTTTGGTTACCTAGTTAAAAACACATTTATGTCGTTCAGAATGATTGCTTTTTACAAATTTATGTTTACAAGTATTATTTACATATTTACAAGTTAAAATATTTACAGCAGCATAGTTTAAAACAGCTTATATAATTTGATGAATCTACCTCTGTGATTGTAAAACACATTTACTTCAGTCTAAGTCCTTTTAGCTTCTTATTGGTCACTTCAGACTCATGTGATGGAGAACTAGGAAGTGAAGATAGGAAGAGGTTGTTGTGGAGTGGCTGAAATGTGGGAAAACAGTAAAAGTGCTGCATAAAAAGATATCTGTCTCCATCCTGCTGTTTATTCTCGTTTAGACTGAACCAACCACCACACATCGAACCCGCAAGTTACATTTGGTGGCAGCGTGGTGTTATTTTGGTGGTTTTGTGCATTTGGTGAGTTTTGTTCCCTTGAATGGAGGATTTTGTCACTTTTGTGCTGCATAGGTTTTTTTTAATCACTCTATAAGAACAGCAGAGGAACTGAAAGCTATTAGTTTTGGAGATATTGAGTGTTTTTGCACTTTTTCCACGATTTTTTGCGCTTTTTGTGAGTTTGAACTGGGACGTTTTTTTTTTTTTCATCATGTCTGTTGATGAGTGACTCTGCGCATGAGCTGCTGCCTCCTCCTGCACAACAGCAGAGGTCCCTGGATGTCTTAAGGTCCGGTGCAGCCCCTTTAGCTTCACATCCTGTCTCCAGGTACCCTGAAAATTGAACTTCCTCCTGCCTTTAAGGAGATGGAACTGAATCTTTCAAGTTGGTCTCGGCGCTTTTGAAGTAGCAGTGCAGGCTATGATTTCACCTGACACAGATTTGTCTACAGTAATGGCCTCCATCCTTCCACTCGCCTAACTGATGCTGCATTTCTGTATTGGGATAGCCTGTCTCCTTTGATTCAAAAGATTATTATTTAGTGAAAGATAAACTCAGAGAAGTTTTTGGCCCAAAATACTCTCTGCCATTCTTTCAAACACATGTAAATGCTCGCCCTCGTAAACCTGGTGAAAGTTTGGATGTGTACAGTGCGGATATCAATGCGTCTTGTACTAGAAGCCTTCCCTAGCTATGACCACAATGCACTAGAGGGAGAGAAATTTCGCTTCGCTTTGTTGCCGGTTTGGATCAACATTGCAGTCAAAAATTCACGAGATGGGTGCAGAGGACCTCGATGAAGCCGTGCGTATTGCCAGCCGCTGCGAGAGAGCACGTGCAGCGCTGCAACTGACCACTGCAGGATCCTTCACACTCAATCTTTGGAACAGGTAGCTATGATCGTCCAAAACATTCTGATGACAAACTCCTCCAGGCAGTTGAGCAACTGACTCTTACTGTAAACAGTTTGAGACATGAAGTCCAGCAGTTACATGAGAAACATAATTACCTTGCTGGCGTCTACACTCCAGGCCTGACAGATCCCCCCTCCTGTGATGCTCGATATGGGGAGCCGCGCAGTACCTCTCCATCACCTTACCAAAAGCAGGCGTCACCCCAGAGACTTTTATTCACCTGAGCGACAATATAGTCGTGATCATGAGTCCCTATGAGCGTTCTCCTCCTTCTCCTGTTCATCAGAGCGCTATGAGAGGGGAAAACAGTGACAAATTTGGCCAACACCACCCTTCATCACATCCATCCTATCAGTACTCTGGGTGTGGTCGCCATGATGGTGAAACTAATAGACACAGGCGCAGTCCTAGTCCGACTCCACGCCGACATAGAGATGCAAGTCCACACAGTGGTGCCAGTGTCGCTTCCAGTCTCCTGAAAGGCCAGCACACTCCAGCTCCAACCAACAGGGAAACTTCCATTAGCTGCTGTTGAGGGGCAAACATCAGCTACTGCATCACAGCCCCAGCATGACACTCCACAGTTAATGCTTAATGATAATAATGCACCATCTGATAGCCCTGTTTCTTCAAACATCTTAGTGATTGTTGACGGCATTGAAGTGTGTGCTTTAATTGACTCTGGTTCTTTTGTCTCCATCGTGAGTGAAGATTTTAGAAACGCTCATCCAGCTCTTAGAAAACGCCCAATGACAGCCTCCTCTGTTCCAGCTCGTGCAGTCAATGGACAGGGCCTTGACATCTTAGGCAAGTTAACCATTGGGATCAGACTTGGAAAACAGGTATGTCAACAGGACTTTGAAGTTCTTAGAGGTGCTTACCAGCCAGTCATACTAGGTTGGGATTTTTCTGGAAAAACATCATGCCCTCCTTGATATCAAAAAACAAAGTACTGCAGCTATGGGACATTAAAATTCCTCTGTTGCACAAAGGGTATGAAGTTGCTACTTGCTGTAATGTGTCTGTGCTTGCACAAACTAAAATCCCAGCGATGAGTGAAACCCTCATCACAGCCTGTGTCTCACCAGCTACACCTGCTTCTCCTTTGCCAACTGACTACTGTGGTGTTCTCATGCCCAACCCAGCCTGTGACATCATTGTGGCACATTCCCTCAGTGAAGTTCAAAATGGCATGACTGTTGTTCGAGTCTTAAATCCCTCCAGAGATGACATTGAATTGTATTCTGGTCAACACCTTGGTGAGTTCCATTCCGCATCATCTGTTGAAGTCACACACGGTTGGAGAGGCATGTTGTTCAGTTTCACCTGTGAATGATCTAGCTCCACTGGTACAGATTAAAAAACAAGCCTGTCATCTTCCCAAGTTCAGTCTCTAAAGTCACTACTTCAGAAATACTCAGCAGTATTTAGTAAAAACTCAGATGACAGAGGTCATTACAGGCATAATCAAGCATCATATTACGCACTGGTGATGCCGTACCGATTAAACAGAGAGCTTACAGAGTAACACCAGAACAGAGAGCTGAAATACAGTCTCAAGTTGACAGCTTACTGAAAGCAGATGTTATTGAGGAAAGCTATAGTCCTTAGGCTGCACCAGTAGTTTTAGTCCAAAAACGGCACCTGGCGTTTCTGCCTGGATTACAGAAAACTTAATATGGTGACAATCAAAGATTCCCACCCTCTTCCCAGATTCGATGATGCATTGGATGCTTTGTCAGGTTCTGCCTGGTTCTCCACAATGGATCTCAACATGGCTATTGGCAGGTTGAGCTGGAAAGGAAGACCGTGAAAAAACAGCATTCACGACAGGCAGTGGATTGTACCATTTAAGGTAATGCCAATGGGTCTCACTAATGCTCCGCCACATGCCAACGCTTAATGGAAATGGTACTTCGTGGCCTCCCATGGAAAATCTGCTTAGTGTATTTGGATGATGTTCTCATTTATAGCCATTCTTTCAGTGAACATCTCCAGCACCTTGAGAAATCCTCTCCAGATTCCAGTCAAGTGGCCTCAGCTAAATCCATCAAAATGCTATTTTGCCAGAGACCATGTCCAGTTTTGGGCCATATTGTATCCAAATGTGGCATTCAGCCAGACCAGCGTAATGTAAAAAAGTGTTCAAGACTGGCCGACTCACGCTCTGCGACAGAAGTGAGAGCATTTTTAGGACTTTGTTCATATTACATAAGTTCATCAGGAACTTTGCACATCACAGTGTCCCATTACATGCACTCACTGAGAAAAATGCACCTTTCAATTGGACTTCTCAGTGTCAAGATCGTTCATTTACTTGAAACATGCACTCTCAAACCCTCAGTGGTATCTTTCCCTGATTTCACCTTGCCATTTTTACTCCATGCTGATGCTTCATGCACTGCCATTGGTGCTGTATTAGCCCAGAGACAGAGGAATCAGGAAAAAGTAATTGCCTATGCCAGCCATGTTCTCACAAAAGCAGAAAAAAGAAATGGTCAACTTAATGATCGAGAGCTGTGGGCCATTGTTTGGGCAATCTGACATTTTCGTCATTACCTCTGTAAGCAGCCCTTTATTATTGTCACGGACCATAAACCTCTCTTGGGTCTCGGAAAATACCCATTGACAATGACAGGACTGGTAAATGCATTGCACGTTGGGCCCTTGAACTTGATCCTTTTGAATGGACTGTAGTGCAAAGATGGCCACCACCACCTGAATGCAGATGCAATGTCACGTCGCCCTGCTGATACCAAACCAACAGAGCAGAGAGTATCCTCCACCCTGTTTCTGCTAGCTTACACCTTGATGAGAGGCAACCAAGTCCTTGTCCTGTCAGGTCTGTGCATCACAACAGTTCCAGCAGTACTAACCCAAAACCAGTTTCCTGTAACCAGAACAAACCACTTCCTCTTAGTCCAGGCTTGCAGTGTCCTACACAGTCTGTTTCCTCTACATTTTGTGCTTCAGCTCCCTGAGGACGATTTGAAAAAGGAACAACAACAAGACCCCATATTGTTGGAGGTCATCAGCTGGAAAACTAGAGGTCAGAAACCACCTTATTGGCGCATGAAAAAAGGCGCACAACAATTGAGAAAGCACTTTGGCAAGAGTACCACAGGCTTACCTTTCATAATGGTTTACTTTGTGAAAGTTTTTAACCCATCCACTAAGTCAGTGTTGCATCAAGTTGTTGTCCCTCATGCACTTAAAGATACTGTCCTACAGTTGCTGCATGGGGAACCCAGTAGCAGGTCATCTCTCAGCGTCTAAAGTCCAAAAATGTGCTCAACAATTGTAAAGTTGTGGCGTTCATGTCCGTGACATCAAAATGTGGTGCCAACAATGTAATCCATGTGATGCAAGAAGGAGTCCCATACCTCATCAGAGAGCTCCAATGAAAACCGTTGTTGCTATGGAGCCATTCAAAAGGTCGCAGCTGACATACTTGAGCTTCCCATCACAAGTCGTGGCAACAGGTATGTGCTTTCGTTGTTCAAGATTATTTCTCCAAGCATGTCAACCTTTATGCCATTCCAGACCAGCGCTCCACAACAGTTGCAAAATGTCTGTTTGAAAACTTCATTTGTGAACATGGTATTCCAGAAATGCTTCACACTGATCAAGGGCGTCAATTTGAGTCTGACCTGGTGAAACATCTCTGTGAACTGCTGGGCATCCAAAAAACACGCACCAGCCCATATCATCCTCAGTGTGGCGGCATGATTGAGAGATTCAACAGAACACTCATTGATCAGTTAGCTAAGTCACTTCTTCAACAGCCTGGTGAATGGGATGACTGCCTGAACCCAGTTGCTTTGGCTTATAACACCAGTCCACATTCAACAACAGGTTTCACCCGTTCTTTCTTACACATGGCGTGAAGCCAGGATGCCTGCCAATCTTCTGTTACTGAACAACACACCATCCTTATCTACTCCAGGTTCTCCTCACGGACTATATTGCTGAGATTAACCCAGAAACTTCAGTCCGCCTTCAGTTCTGCTGCATGGAACAGAGACTGTGCCTACAACCAGCAGAAAAAAGCAGTATGACAAAAGCGTCAAGCACACTCCCTATGTTCCTGGAGACCTTGTGTGGTTAAATGACCCCCACTACATCAAAACAAAACTCGCTCCTCACTGGAAAGGCCCCTATGAAATATTGGAGTGCCTGGGAGCAGATGTTGATTCTCCTGGAGTGGCGTGCAGGATTCATTACCTCTTGGACGGACTGATAAGTCCCAGATTATCCACTACAACCGTCTCAGACCTTACAATGCTCCTGTGCCAGATCAAGGACATAAGACACAAGCTTGTGACTCATCCTTGCAGCCTCAGCTCCTGGCAGCCCGGCATTGTCAGGTGCATTGCCCTTTAAATCTTCAAAGTCTGCAATAGTGAAAAAATCATAACACTCCTGGCCAGAGCAGTGCCCCCCATTAGCTCCTCAGCTCTGCCAACCAGAGCCCCACCCTCAGCCACAGCCCCAGTCCCCTCGGCTGTGACCCCTCTGCCACATCTGAGCAGGGCTCCACTTCTTCACTGCTTCCCAGAAGGCGTCAAGTTCGACCTCCCAGATACCCTAATGGACTATGTTCTGAAGTGAGACTGTTGCTTTCTTCTCATTATTTGGAATTATCTGCTTCTCCTTGCTGTTTTGTAAGAAACGAGGACGTTTCTTTTGTGAGAGAGAGGAAGGAAATGTAAGGTTTACAAGTGAAGTTATTTCATACATTTTGGTTACCTAGTTAAAAAACACATTTATGTGATTTCAGAATGATTGCTTTTTACAAATTTATGTTTACAAGTATTATTTACATATTTACAAGTTAAAATATTTACAGCAGCATAGTTTAAAACAGCTTATATAATTTGATGAATCTACCTCTGTGATTGTAAAACACATTTACTTCAGTCTAAGTCCTTTTAGCTTCTTATTGGTCACTTCAGACTCATGTGATGGAGAACTAGGAAGTGAAGATAGGAAAGAAGTGTTGTGGAGTGGCTGAAATGTGGAAAACAGTAAAGTGCTGCATAAGAAAAGATATCTGTCTCCATCCTGCTGTTTTATTCTCGTTTAGACTGAACCAACCACCACACATCGAACCCCCAAGTTACATTAGTATAACTCAGTGGGAAAGTGACAAGCATGAACGAAATGTGATTATATGACTGAAAAAGAGTGAATTTGCTGCTATCTCCGTAAGGAAACGAGCTAGAGCCTTGAAACTGTGGTTATACGCACTTTCATGAAAACACGCTTCTTTTAGGTTTTAAGCTTTGAACTTGAACTTGTGCTTGTATCTGCCCTGGGAACTGCTACAGATCACTGTGCATTGGTTATATGGCATCGATTGGTCCAATGTGCATGTATGGCCATTGGAATTGAATATGAGCTTCTGAAGTGAAGATATGCACTTTTTTACAAACTTGCTTTTTTTTAGTTCTGCATGTCAAAACTTTTCATTCTGAGTATAACTCAGTGGGAAAGTGATAACCATAGTGAAATGTGATTATATGACTGAAAGAGAGTGAATTTGATGCTATCTCCGTAACAGAAGCGAGCTAGAGCGCTGAAACTGTGGCTATACGCACTTTCATGAAAACACGCTTCTTTGTGGTTTTAAGCTCAGAACTTGAACCTGTGCGTGTATCTGTCCGGGAACTGCTACAGATCACTGTGCATTGGTTATATGGCATCGATTGGTCCAATGTGCATGTATGGCCATTTGGAATTGAATATGAGCTTCTGGAAGTGAAGATATGCACTTTTTTAAAAAAACTTGCTTTTTTTTTTTAGTCTGCATGTCAAAACTTTTCATTCTGAGTATAACTCAGTGGGAAAGTGACAAACATGAGTGAAATGTGATGATATAACTGAAAGAAGTGAATTTGATGCTATCTCCGTAAGAAACGAGCGAGAGCGCTGAAACTGTGCCTATGCGCACTTTCATGAAAACACGCTTCTTTAAGGTTTAAGCTCAGAACTTGAACCTGCGCTTGTATCTGGCCGGGAACTGCTCCAGATCACTGTGCATTGGTTTTATGGAATCGATTGGTCCAACATGCATGTATTGCAATTTGGAATTGAATATGAGCTTTTGAAGTGAAGATATGCACTTTGTTACAAACTTGCTTTTTTAGGTCTGCATGTCAAAACTTTTCATTCTGAGTATAACTCAGTGGGGAAAGTGACAAACATGGAGTGAAATGTGATTAAATGACTGAAAGAGATTGAATTTGCTGCTAACTCCGTCACGAAGCGAGCTAGAGCGCTCAAACTGTGGCTATACGCACTTTCATGAAAAAACACGCTTCTTTGAGGTTTTTAGCTCAGAAATTGAACCTGTGCCTGTATCTGGCCTGGGAACTGCTACAGATCACTGTGCATTGGTTATATAGCATCGATTGGTCCAACGTGCATGTATGGCCATTTGGAATTGAACATGAAGCTTCTAAAAGTGAAGATATGCACTTTTTAAAAAACTTGTTTTTTTTAGGTCTGCATGTCAATACTTTTTCATTCTGAGTATAACTCAGTGGTAAAGTGATAAACATAATTGAAATGTGATTATCTCACTGAAAGAGTGAATTTGCTGCTATCTCCGTAATGAAACGAGCTAGAGCGCTGAAACTGTGGCTATACGCACTTTTATGAAAACAGCCTTCTTTTGAGGTTTTTAAGCTCAGAACTTGAACCTGTGCTTGTATCTGGCCTGGGAACTGATACAGATCACTGTGTATTGTTTATATGGCATCGATTGTTCCAATATGCATGTATTGCCATTTTGGAATTGAATATGAGCTTCTGAAGTGAAGATATGCACTTTTTAAAAAAACTTGCTTTTTTTTAGGTCTGCATGTCAAAACTTTTCATTCTGAGTATAACTCAGTGGGAACGTGACAAACATGAGTGAAATGTGATTATATGACTGAAAGAGAGTGAATTTGATGCTATCTCCGTAAGAAACGAGCCAGAGCGCTGAAACTGTGCCGATACGCACTTTCATGAAAAAACACGCTTCTTTTAGGTTTTAAGCTTAGAACTTGAACCTGTGCTTGTATCTGCCCTGGGAACTGCTACAGATCACTGTGCATTGGTTATATGGCATCGATTGGTCCAATGTGCATGTATGGCCATTTGGAATTGAATATGAGCTTCTGAAGTGAAGATATGCACTTTTTTAAAAAAACTTGCTTTTTTTAAGGTCTGCATGTCAATACTTTTCATTCTGAGTATAACTCAGTGCGAAAGTGATAAAAATGAGTGAAATGTGATTATATGACTGAAAGAGAATGAATTTGCTGCTATCTTGAATAACGCGAGCTAGAGCGCTGAAACTGTGGCTATTCGCACTTTCATGAAAACCACGCTTCTTTGAGGTTTAAGCTCAGAAATTGAACCTGTGCTTGTATCTGGCCTGGGAACTGCTACATATCACTGTGTATTGGTTATATGGCATCGATTGGTCCAATATGCATGTATTGCCATTTGGAATTGAATATGAGCTTCTGAAGTGAAGATATACACTTTTTAAAAAACTTGCTTTTTTTCGGTCTGCATGTCAAAACTTTTCATTCTTAGTATAACTCAGTGGGAAAGTGACAAACATGAACGAAATGTGATTATATGACTGAAAGAGAGTGAATTTGCAGCTATCGAGGTAACGAAGCGAGCTAGAGCGCTGAAACTGTGGCTTTACGCACTTTCATGAAAACACGCTTCTTTGAGGTTTTAAGCTCAGAACTTGAACCTGTGCTTGTATCTGGCCTGGGAACTGCTACAGATCACTGTGTATTGGTTATATGGCATCGATTGGTCCAATGTGCATGTTTGGCCATTTGGAATTGAATATGAGCTTCTGAAGTGAAGATATGCACTTTTTAAAAAATACTTGCTTTTTTTTAGGTCTGCATGTCAAAACTTTTCATTCTGAGTATAACTGAGTGGGGAAAGTGACAAACATGAGTTAAATGTGATTATATGACTGAAAGTGAATTTGCTGCTATCTCCGTAACGAAGCGAGCTAGAGCGCTGAAACTGTTATTATACGCACTTTCATGAAAAACACGCTTCTTTGAGGTTTTAAGCTCAGAAATTGAACCTGTGCTTGTATCTGGCCTGGGAACTGCTACAGATCACTGTGTATTTGTTATATGGCATCGATTGGTCCAATATGCATGTATTGCCATTTGGAATTGAATATGAGCTTCTGAAGTGAAGATATGCACTTTTTAAAAAACTTTTTTACGGTCTGCATTTTTCGGTAACTCAGCATGACAAACATAGACGAAATGTGAAAACTTTTGCATCTTCTAAAGCGTGAAATAACTCAGAAAACACACCTTCTTTGAGGTTTTAAAGTGAAAACATGAGACGAAAATCACTGTGTATTGGTTATACGACTTGGTCCAAATGCATGTATTGCCATTTGGAATTGAATATAACTTTGAAGTGAATATACACTTTTAAAAAACTTGGGTCTATGTCAAACTTTTCATTCTAAAGTATAACTCCAGTGGGAGCTAGTAAACATCTGAAAAGAGAGTGAAGCTATCTGGTAACAGAAGGCTGAAAACTGTGGCTATACGCACTTTCATGAAAACACGCTTCTTTGAGGTTTTAAGCTCAGAACTTGAACCTGTGCTTGTATCTGGCCTGGGAACTGATACAGATCACTGTGTATTGTTTATATGGAATCGGTTGTTCCAATATGCATGTATTGCCATTTGGAATTGAATATGAGCTTCTGAAGTGAAGATATGCACTTTTAAAAAACTTGTTTTTTTTGGGTCTGCAAGTCAAAACTTTTCATTCTTAGTATAACTCAGTGGGAAAGTGACAAACATGAACAATTGTGATTATATGACTGAAGAAATTGAATTTGATGCTATCTCCGTAAGAAACAGGCTAGAGCGCTGAAACTGTGGCTATACGCAATTTAATGAAGACACGCTTCTTTGAGGTTTAAGCTTAGAACTTGAACCTGTGCGTGTATATGGCCTGGAAACTACAGATCACTGTGCATTGGTTAGTTATATAGCATCGATTGTTCAATGTGCATGTATGGCCATTTGGTTTTGAATATCAGCTTCTAAAGTGAAGATATGCACTTTTTAAAAACTTGCTTTTTTTTTAAGGTCTGCATATCAAAACTTTTCATTCTTAGTATAACTCAGTGGAAAGCGGACAAACAGGAGACAATTGTGATTATATATGACTGAAAGAGTGAATTTGATGCTATCCGTATGAAACGAGCTAGAGCGTTGAAACTGTGGCTATACGCACTTTAATGAAAGACCACGCTTCTTTTGAGGTTTTAAACTCAGAACCAGACCTGTGCGTGTATATGGCCTGGGAACTGCTACAGATCTGTGCATTGGTTATATGGCATCAATTGGTCCAATATGCATGTATGGCCATTTTGGTTTTGAATATCAGCTTCTAAAGTGAAGATATGCATTTTTTAAAAAAAAGCTTTTTTTAGATCTGCATATCAAAACTTGCCATTCTATATAACTAGTGGAAAGTGACAAACATAGAGTGAAATATGATGAAAAACTGAAAGGTAAATTTGCAGCTATCTCGGAAGGAAACAGACTAAGCGCTGAAACTGTGCCTATACGCACTTTCAGAAAACACGCTTCTTTTACGTTTTAAGCTCAGAACTTGAACCTGTGTTATCTGGCCTGGGAACTGACTACAGATCACTGTGCATTGGTTATAGCATCGATGGTCCAATAGTGCATGTATGGCCATTTGGAATTGAATATGAGCTTCTGAAGTGAAGATATGCACTTTTTAAAAAAACTTGCTTTTTTAGGTCTGCATGTCAAAACTTTTTCATTCTGAGTATAACTCAGTGGGAAAGTGATAACCATGGTGAAATGTGATTAATGCTGAAAGAGATGAATTTGTCTATCTCTCTATAGCGAGCTAGGCTGAAAGGTATACGCACTTTCATGAAAACCGCTTCTTTGAGGTTTAAGCTCAGAACTTGAACCTTGCTTGTATCTGCCCTGAGAACCTACAGATCACTGCAATTGTTATATGCATCGATTGGTCAATATTGCATGTATGGCCATTGGAATTGAATGAGCTTCTGAAGTTAAGATATGCACTTTTAAAAACTTACTTTTTAGGTCTGCATGTCAAACTTTTCATTCTGGTATAACTCAGTGGAAAGTGATAACCATGAAAGTGATTTAGACTGAAAGAAATAATTTTTCCCTATTCGTAAGGCTTGAAAAGGCTAAAGGGCTATCCTTTTCAAGAAAACCACCTTCTTTGGTTTTTGCTCGAATTGAACCTTTTCATTATCTTGGGGGCCTACAGATTTTTCTTTTTTTATATGGCCGATTGGTCCAATTGCATGTATTGCCATTTGGAATTGAAATATGAGCTTCTAATGAAGATATGCACTTTTTAAAAAAATTGCTTTTTGGTCTGCATTCAAAACTTTTCATTCTTAGTATAACTCAGGGGAAAGTGACAAACAAGCGAAATTGATTATGACTGAAGAAATTAAGTGTGCTATCTCCGTAAAACAGGCTAACGTAACTGTGGGTTTTCGATTTCATGAAAACACCCTTTTTTGGGTTTAAGCAGAACTTGAACCTGTGCTTTTCTGGCCTGGAAAATGCACAGATCACTGTGCATTGGTTATATGGCATCGATTTGGGCAAAAATTTCATGTATGGCCATTTTTGGGAAATTTAATATGACTTCTAAGTGAAGATTGCATTTTAAAAAACTGCTTTTTTGTCTGCTTTAAAACTTTTCATTCAGGGATAACTCAGGGGAAAGTGACAAACATAGGAAATGTGATTAATGAATGAAAAAAGAGTGAATTTGATCTATTGAAGGAAACGGCCCAAGGCTGAAACTGTGGCTATACTTTCATGGGAAACACTCTTTAGGTTTTAACTCAAACTTGAACCTTGCTTGTATCTGCCTGGAACTGACAGATCACTGTCATTGGTTACATGGCATCGATTGGTCCCAAAGTGCATGTTTGGGCCCTTTGGAATTGAATATGAGCTTTGAAGTGAAGATATGCACTTTTAAAAACTTGCTTTTTTTGGGTCTGCTTATCAATACTTTTCATTCCTGAAGTATAACTCGGTGGAAAGTAATAACCATAGGTGAAATGTGATTAAATGACTGAAAGAGTGAATTTAGTCTTATCTCTCGTAGCAAGATACTGAACTGAAGCTGAGACTAATATCACTTTTTCATGAAAACCACCACCTTCTTTCGGGGTTTTAAGCTCAGAACTTGAACCTAATGTATATCTGGCCTGGGAACTGCTACGAATCACTGTACATTGGTTATATGGCATCATTGGTCAATGTGCATGTATGGCCATTTAGATTGAATATGGGCTTCTGAAGTTAAAGATATGCACTTTTAAAAAACTTGCTTTTTTTGGGTCTGCATGTCAAAACTTTTTCCATTCTGAAATTATAACTCAGTGGGAAAATAACCATAGTGAAATGCAGTTAAATGACTGAAGAGAGTAAGATTTGATGCTATCTCCGTATGAGCGAACTAGGCTGGCTGAAACCTTGGCTATCGCTTTCATGAAAACCACGCTTCTTTGAGGTTTTAAGCTCAGAACGAACCTGTGCTTGTATATCTACCTAAGAACTACCCTGGAATCACTGTGCATTGATTTATATAAGCATCTGATTAGTCCAATGTGCATGTGTATTTGGAATTGAATATGGAACTTTGAATAAGTATTTTTAAAAAAGTTTTTGGCCCCTTCAAAACTTTTATTTTATATAACCTGGGGAAAAAAATGGGAAAAAGTGTTTTACTGAAAAAGTAATTTGTTTCTCCGTAAAGGGGAAAATTTTAAATGTGGTTAAAATTTTATGCCCCTTTTTAGGTTTAAACTAATTAACCTTGCTTTATCTCCTGGGGGTGCTACAGATCACTGTCATTGGTTTTGGTGATTGGTCCAAATTTCATGTATGTTTTGGGAAATTAATATGGCTTTAAAAGAAATACACTTTTAAAAAACTTCTTTTTAGGTGCATGTCAAAACCCTTCTAGTAAACTAGTGGAAAATAAAAACAAAGGGAAATGTGATTTATGACTAAGAAAGTTTTATCTATTCCGAAGAAAAACCTGAAACTTGGCTATCCCTTTCAAAAAAAACCCTTCTTTTTAGGTTTTTTCTCAAACAACCCTTTTTTTTTTCGGCCGGGCCCTAAAATCCCCAGGTTTAAAAGGAGAGGCAAATTTTTGTATGGCATTTGGGGGTAATAAATTTTTAATGAAGATTGCACTTTTTAAAAAAATTTTTTTTTAGTCTGTTAAAAATTTTTATTTGGATAACTAGTGGGAAATACAAACTGGGAAAGTGATTTTGATGAAAAAATTTTGCTTTCTGGAAAAAAACCGCTTGAAACTGGGAAAAACCCCCCTTTGAAAACCCCTTTGGTTTTTTTAATCAAATTTAACCTTGCATCCCTAATGCCAGTACTGTGTTTGGGGAATGGAATTGGGCCCAATTCATATTTTTGGAATTTAATATGACCTGGGAAATGAAGATATTTTTTAAAAAATTTTTTTTTGGTCTGCATGTCAAAATTTTCATTTTGATTTAAAATCGGGGAAAGTGAAAACATGGGAAATTATTATATGAGAAAGAGTGTTTTTCTTTTCCCCCCAGGAAACAGGGTACCCCAAAGGTTTTCGCACTTTCATGAAAACCGCTTTTTGGGGTTTTTTAAAAAAGAACGAACCCGGTTTATCTGGGCCGGAAATGCTACAGATCACGTGATTGGTTTTATATGATTGGCAAAGGTTTTTGCAATTTTAATTTAATATAGCTTTGAATTTAAGATTCACTTTTTTTTTTTGGGCTGCATGTCAAATTTTCATTCTAGTATAACTCAGTGGGGGAAATGACAAAATGAGGGAAAATTATATAGACTGAAAAAAAATTTTGCTATCAGGAAAGGCAAACCCAAACTGGCTTCCCCACTTTCATGCCCCGGGTTTAATCAGAACAACCCTTTCTTTTCGGCCGGGAACCAAGATCACGTGATTGGTTAAAAGGGTTTTTCCAATTTCATGTTGCCTTTTTTAATTAATATGAGCTTTTAAGATATCTTTTTTAAAAAATTGCTTTTTTTGGGGTGCATTCAAAATTTTTTTTTCTAGTATAAATCAGTGGGAAAAATGAAAATAGGGAAAAGTGATTATAGAGAAAGGAATTGTTTTTAAAAAAAGGGGTGGGCGAAACTGTTTAAGCCTTTTTTAAAAACCCTTTTTTGGGGGTTTCCGAACTTAACCTGGCTTTTATCTGGCCTGGGAACTGCTACAGATCACTGTGCTTGGTTATATGCATCATTGTCAATGTGCGTATGGCATTTGGGGAAATTTAATATGAGCTTCTGGGAAATGAAGAATGACTTTTTAAAAAAAAATTTTCTTTTTTAGTCCCCCCCTGTCAAAAAAATTTCTTCAAATTTTAACTCAGTGGGAAAGTGACAAACATAATGAAATTGATTATATGGCTGAAGAGAGTGAATTGTGCCCATCTCCGTAGAAACGACTAGGCCTGAAACTGTGGCTATCACGCACTTTCATGAAAACCAGCTTCTTTGAGGGTTTAAGCTCAGAACTTGAACCTTTTGCTTTTCTGGGCCCGGATCTGCTACAGATCACTGTGTATTGGTTTATATGGCCGATTGGTCAATGTGCATGTATGGGCCCTTTTGGGAAATTGAATATGAGCTTCTGAAGTGAAGATATGCACTTTTTAAAAAAACTTTTCTTTTGGTCTGCATGTTAAAACTTTCATTCTGTAGTATAACTCAGTGGGAAAGTGAAAATAGATGAAATGTGATTATATGACTGAAGAGAGTGATTAAAAATCTCCGTGGAATGAGCTAGGCGCTGAAACTGTGGCTATCGCACTTTCATGAAACACCTTCCCTTTTAGGTTTTAAGCTCAGAACTTGAACCTGTGCTTATATCTGGCCTGGGAATTCTTTCTAGATCACTGTATGGATTATATGGCATCCGATTGGTCCAATGTGCATGTATTGCAATTTGGAATTGAATATGAGCTTCTGAAGTGAATATGCACTTTTTACATACTTACTTTTTTTATGTCTGCATGTTAAAACTTTTATTCTGAGTATAACTCTCGGTAGAAAGTGACAAACATGAGTGAAATGATTATATGACTGAAGAAGTCAATTTGCTGCTATCTCCGTTACGAAGCCGAGCTTCGGCGTTAGAAACTGTGGCTACTCACTTTTCATAGCTTTCCGCTTCTTTGAGGGTTTTAAGATCCAGAACTTGAACCCTATACTACTTTGTATCTGGCCTGGGAACTGCTACAGATCGCATGTATTGGTTATATAATCAAATTATTTCCAATATACATCATATGCATTAGATTGAATATAAACTTTAGATAAAATTACACTTTTTAAGCTTTTGCACACCCCGATCTGCATGTCAAAACTTTTCATTCTTAGTATAAATCGGTGGGAAAGTGACAAACATTAGCGAAATGTGATTATATGACTGAAAGAAGTAGAATTTGATACTATCTCCTTAAGAAAACGAGCTATGACGCTAAACTGTAGCTATCGCACTTTCATGGCTGCAGCTTCTTGAGGTTTAGCTCAGGAGGAACTTGAACCTAAACTTTTATTTGGCCTGGAACTGCTACAGATCATATTGCATTGGTTTTATGGCATCGATTATAATGTACATATGTATTGCAGTTTGGAATTGAATATGAGCTTCTGAAGTGAAAATACTTTACATATTGCTTTGTTTGGGTCTATGTCCAAAACTTTTTTGTCCTGAGTATAACTCAGTGGGAGAAGTGACAAACATAGGTGAAATGTGATTATAATGAAAAGTGGGTACTGCTATCGTAACAAGCGGAGGACTAGCTGAAACACCCTCTCCTTTTTCATGGCTCGCTTCTTTGAGGTTTAAGCTCAGAACTTGAACCTGTGCATATATCTGGCCTGGGAACTGCTACAGATCACTGTGCATTGGTTATATGGCGTCGATAGGTCAGATATGCATATAAAAGCCAGCTGATTAGATAACAGGCTTCTGAAGTGAAGATATACACTTCACTTTTACTTTTTTTCGGTCTGCACGTCAAAACTTTTCATTCTTATTATAACTCAGTGGAAAGTGACAGAAGCATGAACCCGAAATGTGATTATATGACTGAGCGAGAGTGTAGATTTGCTGCTTTCTCCGTAAGACGATCAAGCGCTGAAACTGTGGTCATCACGTTCATGGCTCACCTTCTTTTACTCTTTAAAGCTTAGAACTTAAGCCTGTGTTTTGTATCTGCGCCCTGGAGTTTCACCTAGATCACTGTAAAAGTGGTTATATGGCATCGATAGGTCAATGTGCATGTATGGCCATTGGAATTGAATATGAGCTTCTGGAAGTGAAGATATGCACTTTTTAAAAAACTTTGCTTTTTTTTAGGTCTGCATAATAAAGAAACATTTCATTAGATAAAACTCAGTGGGAAAGTGACAAACATGAGTGAAATGTGATAAAATGGCTGAAATAGAGTGAATTTGCTGCTATTTCCATAGCAAACAGAAAACTAGAAAGCTGAAACTGTGGCTATCACGCACTTTCATGAAAACAACTTCTTTGAGGTTTTAAAAGCTCAGACTTGAACCTGTAGCATATCCATACAGGAACTGCTACAGATCACTGTTTTATTGGTTATATGTCATCGGTCGTTACCTTTATTTATTGCATTTGGAATTGAATATGAGCTCTGGTGAAGATACCCTTTTAAAAAACTTGCTTTTTAGATGCTGCATGTCAAAACTTTTTCATTCTGAGTATAACTCAGTGGGAAAAGTGACAAACATGGTAGAAAATAATGATTATACTTGACTGAAAGAGAGTGAATTTGCTGCTATCTCCATGTGATGCGAGCTAGGCGCGCTGAAACTGTGGCTATCGCACTTTCATGAAAACCACGCTTCTTTAAGTTTAAACTCAGGGGTAACCTGGAAGCATCTGGCCTGCAGACTTGCTAAGATCACTGCCATTCAGTTACCAGCATCAATTGGGTCCATCAGCCTCTCTGGCCATTTGGAATTGAATATGAGCTTCTGAGTGAAGATATGCACTTTTAAAAAACTTTTTTGGGTCTGCATGTCAAAACTTTTTTCATTCTGAGGCCACCTTCATTGGAAAGTGATAACCATGGTAATGATTATATATGACTGAAAGAAATGCGTTTGCTGCTATCTCCGTATGAAGCGAGCTAGGCTGAAACTGTGGCTATCACCTTTCATATGCAAACTTCTGAGTTTGGCTCAAGAACTTGAACCTGGAAGCATGTCTGGCCTGGGAACTGCTACAGATCACTGTGTGTTGGTTATATGGCATCGATTAAGTTGTGAAGCATGTATTGCCATTTAGATTAGTCCTAAACTGATGAAAGGTACTTTTAAAAAAACTTGCTTTTTTTCGGTCTGCATCAAACTTTTCTATTCTTTAATATCAGTGAAAAGTATTAAACATAGACGAAATGTGATTATGTGAAGCTGAAAGAGAGTGAATTTGCTGCTTTCTCCGTACGGAAAGCAGGCTTCGGCTGAAACTGTGGTTATCGCGCTGTAGCCGCTTCTTTTTTTAGGTTTAAACGCCCAGAACTTGAACCTGTGCTTGTATCTGGCACTGGGGCTTCTGGAATCTGTATACGTGGTTATATGGCATCGATTGGTCAAATGTGCATGTGTGCCATTTGATTCGAATATCGAGCTTCTGGTGAATATGCACTTTTTAAACTTTAACTTTTAAGTCATCAACTTTCATTCTTAGTATAACTCTGTGAAAAGTATAATAAACATGAGCGAAATGTGATTATACGACTGAAAAGAAAGTAGATTGATACTATCTCAAAACTGGCTCTCCATGACCGTGTATTCAGCCTGGGAACTGGTACAGATCACTGTGCATTGGTTATATGGCATCGATTGGTCCAATATTGCATGTATGAGCCATTTGAATTAGATCTGTGAACTTCTGAAGTGAAGATACACTTTTTTCAAAAACTTGCTTTTTTAGGTCTGTCATCAAACTTTTCTGAGTATAACAGTGGGAAAGTGACAAACGCCAGTGAAATGTGATTATATGACGATAGAGTGAATTTGATGCTATCTCCGTGGGAAAACGAGAGCTAAGCGCTGAAACTGTGCCTACTCGCGCCTTTCGCTGCAGCTTCTTTGGTTTTAAGCTCAGAACTTAAATTCAAGCTTGTATCTGGCCTGGGAACTGCTAGATCACTGTGCATTGGTTTTATGGCATCGATTGGTCCAATATTGCGTATTGCAATTTGGAATTGAATATATGAGGTTCTGAAGTGAAGATATGCACTTTTTCACGAACTTACTTTTTTAGGTCTGCATGTCAAAACTTTTTCATTCTGGTACCACTCAGGGAAAGTAACAAAACATAGTGGTATGGTCTCTGTGAAAGAGTGAATTGCTGCTATCTCGTAACCAAAGCAAACTGGCGCTAGGAAACTTTAATAGTCCTCCGCACTTTCATGGCTCTGCAGCTTCTTTGAGGGTTTTAAGCTCCAGAACTTGAACCTCTGCGTGTATTTGGCCTAGAACTGCTACAGATCACTGTGCATTGGTTATATATGGCATCGATTGGTCCAATGTTATATGGCCATTGGAATTGAATATGAGCTTCTGAAGGTAGTCCCCTTTTTCAAAAAACTTGCTTTTTTTAGATCTATAATGTCAAAACTTTTTCATTCTGGAGTATAATAACAATTAGGAAAGTGACAAACATAAATGTGATTATATGACTGATAGAGAGAGTGAATTTGATGCTATCTCCGTGGAAAGCAGGCTAGAAGCATGAAACTGTGGTCACTCACGCACTTTTCATGAAAAACACGCTTCTTTGAGGTTTTAAGCTCAGAACTTGAACCTGCGCTTGCTCTGGCCTGGGAACTGCTACAGTCACTGCATTAGTTTTATGCCATCGGTGGTCCAATGTACATGTGCAATTTGGAATTGAATATGAGGTTCTGAAGTGAAGATATACACTTTTTGACTGCTTTTTTTAGGTCTGCATGTCAAACTTTTCATTCTGAGTATAATAACTCAGTGGGGAAAATGACAACAGGTGAAATGTGATTATGACTGAAGAGTAGATTTGCTGCTATCTCCGTGCGAGCTAGGCGCTGAAACTGGTATCGCACTTTCATGGCTCTTGCTTCTTTGAGGTTTAAGCTCCAGAACTTGAACCTGCGGCAGCCTCTGGCCTGGGGACTGCTACAGATCACTGTGCAATGGTTTTATGTCATCGATTGGTCCAATGTGCATGTATTGCGAATTTGGAATTGAATATGAACTACAGAGTGAATGCACTTTTTAAAAAAAACTTTGCTTTTTAGGTCTGCATGTCAAAACTTTTCATTCTGGTATAACTAAGTGGAAAGTGATAACCATGAGTGAAATGTGATTATATGACTGAGAAAGAGGTGGTGCTGCTATCTCCGTAGCAAGCCAGGCTAGGCGCTGAAACTGTGGCTATCACGCACTTTCATGAAAACACGCTTCTTGCCCCGAGGTTTTAAGCAGAACTTGAACCTGGGCTTGTATCTGGCCTGGGAACTGCTACAGATCACTGTGTGTTGATTTATATGGCATCGATTGGTCCAATGAGCATGTATTGCCATTTGGGAATTGAATATGAAACTTGGAGGTTGGGATATGCACTTTTAAAAAACTTGCTTTTTTGAGTCTACATCAAAACTTTTCATTCTTAGTATTACTCCAGGTGGGAAAGTGAGCAAACATAGACGAAATGTGATTATGTGACTGAAAGAGAGTGAATTTTTGCCGCTTTCTCGTCACGGAAACCAGAAGCGGCGCTAGGAAACTGTGATTTATACGCACTTTCATGAAAACCACGCTTCTTTTGGGTTTTAAGCGAACTTGAACCTGTGCTTGTACTTCTGAACTGCTGGAATCCTTGATTACTCTCATCGATTGGTCAAATGTGCATGTATTGCCATTTGATTCGAATATGAGCTTCTGAAGTGAAAACCATACCTTTTTAAAACTTGCTTTTTTTAGGTCTGCATGTCAAACTTTTCATTCTTAGTATAACTGTGGAAAGTGACGAAACATGAACGAAATGTGATTATACATTTGAAAGAGAGTGAATTTGATGCTATCTCCGTGAGAAACAGGCTGACGCCAGCTTCTTGCTTCTTTTTCATGAAAACACCCCTTCTTTGAGTTTAAAAACAAGAACTTGAACCTCTGCGTGTATTTGGCGCAAGACTTTACAGATCACTTTCTGCATTGGTTATATAAGCATCGATTGGTCAGCCGCGCACTGGCCCATTTGGAATTGAATATGAGCTTCTAAGTGAAGATACACTTTTTCAAAAAAACTTGCTTTTTTGGTCTGTATGTCAAAACTTTTTCATTCTGGAAGTATAACAGTGGGAAAATGGCAACATAAGTGAAAATGTGATTATATGACTAAATAGAAGTGAATTTGATATCTCCGTAAAACAGGCTAGAAGCGCTGAAACTGTGCCTATACGCACTTTCATGGCTTTCACGCTTCTTTGTGGTTTAGCTCCAGAGCGAACCTGCGCTTGTATCTGGCCTGGGAACTGCTACAGATCACTGTGCATTGTTTATAGCATCGATTGGTCCAATGTGCACGTATTGCAATTTGGAATTGAATATGAGGTTCTGAAGTGAAGAATGTACTTTTTGACTACTTTTTAGGTCACATATTCAAAACTTTAGTTCATTGCAACTCAGAAGGAAGAAGTGATGACAAACCTGCGATCATCGTTATATGACTGAAGAGAGTGGGTGCTGCTTGCTATCTCCGTGGCAAGAGCGAGCTAGGCGCTGAAACTGTGGTCATACGCACTTTCATGAAAACACGCTTCTTTGAGGTTTAAGCTCAGGGCAGACCTCTGCGTGTATTTGGCCTGGGAACTGCTACAGATCACTGTGCATTGGTATATGGCATCGATTGGTCCAATGTGCATGTATGGCCATTTGGAACTGATCTTGACTTCTAGTAGAAGGCTCACTTTTTCAAAAACTTACTTTTAGGTCTAATATGTCAAAACTGCATTCTGGTATATAGTGGAAAGTGACAAACATATAAGTAAAATGTGATTATATGACTGATAAAGTGAATTTGATGCTATCTCCGTAAGGAAACGAGCTAGAGCGCTGAAACTGTGGTCCTCGCACTTTCATGAAAACACGCTATTTGAGGTTTTCGCTCAGAACTTGAACCTGCACTTGTATCTGGCCTGGGAGCTGCTACAGATCACTGTGCATTGGTTTATGCCATCGATTGGTCAATGTGCACGTATTGCAATTTGGAATTGAATATGAGGTTCTGAAGTGAAGATATGCACTTTTACGAACTTGCTTTTTAGGTCTGCATGTCAAAACTTTTCGTTAGGTATAACTCAGAGAAAGTATGAAACATGAGTGAAATGTGATTATATGACTGAAAGAGAATTGAATTTGCTGCTATCTCCGTAACAGAACGAGCTAGAGCGCTGAAACTGTGTGTCACGCACTTTCATGAAAACCGCGCTTCTTTTAGGTTTTTAAGGTTAGAACTTGAACCTGTGCTTGTATCTGCCCTGGGAACTGCTACAGATCTTTCTTCATTGGTTACCTATATCGATTGGTCACATGTGCATGTATAGCCCTTTGGAATTGAATATGAGAGCTTCAGTGAAGATATGCGCTTACCCAAAAAACTTGCTTTTTAGGTCTGCATCATCAAAACTTTTCATTCTGGAAATCTCTTAAGTGGGAAAGTGATAACCATGGTGAAATGTGATTATATGACTGAAAATTGAATTTGCTGCTATCTCCGTAGCAAGCGAGCTTGAGCGCTGAAACGGGGGCAAAACCATGAAAACACATTTTCGGGTTTTGCCAGAACTAGAACTGAGCGGTAACGGACGGAATTTTACAGATCACTGTGCAATGCGGATATGGCATCATTGGCCAATGTGCATTTAAAATTTGAAAGTGAATAGAGTTTTGAAGGAAGATATGCACTTTTAAAAAACTTTTTTTTAGGTCTGGCGGTCAAAATTTTTTTCATTCTGTTTTTTCTCAGTGGGAATGTGACAAACATGAGTGAAATATGATTATAATAAAGAGAGTAAATTTTTTACTATTCCGAGAAGCGATAGAGCATGAAACTGTGGCTAGAGGGACTTTCCTGAAAAAACTTTGAGGTTGTAAGCTCAGAACTTGAATCTCTGCATATCTCGGGCCTGAACCACAGAACATTTTGCATGCTTATATGGATTATTGGTCCAAGGGGTTTTGTAGGCCTTTTGAAAGTGAAAGAGTTTCAATGAAGAAATGCATTTTTTCAAACTTTGTTTTTTTTTAGGTCTGCATGTCCAACTTTTCTTTCTGACTAACTCAGGGGGAAAGAGAAAACAAGAGTAAAAATGTGATTATATGATGAACAGAAAATTCGGAGAAATTTTGAACGGTTTGCTGCTCCACACCTACAGTGTTAGGAGGTGTTTGCCAGAGATCTGCTGTCATTTTTGTTGTTCGGGGTGCTGTATAGGCATTGCGGGGCAGCTGTTTGGATTTCCCCAGGTGGTTGCGGGGGCGCTAGGCGGTTGCTAGGGGTTTTCGGGGTGGTTTGACATTGTTAGGCGGTTGTTGGTGTTCTGGGTGGTTGCTTTGGCTAGGTATTTGCTATGGTCTTCTTGGGTGGTTGCTGGGGTGCCAGGCGGCGATATGGTTTTCGGGGGTTTTGGGGGCTCAGGCAGGCTATGGGTTTTTGGTTTTAGGGTTTCAAGGCGGCTATGGGTTCTTGGTTGTTTTTGGCCAGGCATTTGCTTGGTTTTTCTTTGGTGGTTGCAGGGTCGGTTTGATATGGGTTGGGGGTGGTTGCTAGGGCTGCTGCAGTTGCTATGGTTTTGGTGGTTGCTGGGGCATTGCGGGCGGTTGCGGTGTTCTGGTGGTTGCTGGGGTGTTGCAAGGGTTGCTATTGTTTTTTGGGGGGTTTGTTGGGGCATTCAGGCGGTTGCTATGATGTTCTGTGTGGTTGCTCGGCGTTTGGCAGGCATGGTGTTTTGGTGGTTGCTGACTATTTGTATGGGTTTTTTGGGGGTTGCCACCCATAGGGGGGTTTTATGGGGGGGGTTTTTGGGCACCCCGGGTTGATATGGTGTTCTGGGTGGTTGCTAGGGCTCCCAGGCTTGCTATGGTGTTTTTGGTGGTTGCTAGTGCACCCAGGGGTTGCATGGTGTCCGGGTGGTTGCTAGGGTGCAAGGCGGTTTAGGGTTTTCTGGGTTGCGGGGCTCCCACAGGCGGGGTTTTTTTTTTTGGGTGGTTGTTAGGGCGCTTTTAGGCGTTGCTATGGTGTTCTGGGGGGTTGCTAGGGTGTTGCCCGGAGTTGTTTGGTGTTCTGGGTGTTGCTCGGGGTGTTGCTAGGGTTATGGTGTTCTGGGTGGTTCAGGGTTTTCAACCCAAATGGTTCTGGGTGGTGCTAGGGCGCTGGGGGGTTTTTGCTTGGTTGCTATGGGGTGTTTTCTGGGTGGTTGCTGGGGCACCCAAGGGTTGATATGGGTTCTGTTTGCTAGGGCCCCTAGGCAGTTGCTTGGTGTTTTTGGGTGGTTGCTAGTGCATTCCCGGGGCTGTTGCTATGGTGTTTTGGTGGTTGTGGGGTTTGGGTTGTTGGTGTTCGGGGTGGTTTAGGGTCCCACATTGCAAGGGGGTTTTGGGGGGTTGCTGGGGCCCACCAGGTGGTTTGCTAGGGTGTTGCCCCAGTTCGGGGCCCAGGGTTCCCATTTAGGGCGGGGTTTTAGATGCAGACTTTGTTGCTGGGTGGTCGCTAGGGCATTGCAGGCGGGCTATCGTGTTCGGGGTGGTTGCTAGGCCGCGGAGTTGTATGGTGTTCTGGGTGGTTGCTAGGGCGTTGCTTGGCAGTTGCTCGGGTTTTCGGGTGGTTGCTAAGGCTTTGGGTGGTTGCCATTGTGTTCTGGGTGGTTGCTAGGCTTTTTGGGGGGTTGCATGGTGTTCTGGGGGGTTCTGGGGTCGGGTTTTCAGGTGTTCGGGGGTTTAGGTCGTGTAGGGGGGTTTATGCTGTTCTGGTTGCTTCGGTTGTAAATGTTTGGGAGTTAAAGAGTTTTGGTATATGAGTTCACGGGGGGGGGAAGATGAGGGTTTTTCCCATTGATTCCCTTTTTAAATTTTTCGGCCCAAAATTTTTTTCCCAAATGGGAAACCCGGTCAGATCGTTTTAGAAATAAGCACCCCTAAAAGGAGCCGACATTTTCATTTTAATGGGGGGATCGGGAAAACTGTGGAGGAGAAAAACCCTTTTGGAAAATATGTAATAATAATAAAAAGAAGGGGATTAAAATTTGTGCTACTACAGGCAATAATAATAATAATAAAAAAAGAAGAAGAAGAACTGAATAAAAAGGTGCATTTTCACAAAAATACAGGCACAGAATATAAGGGCCTGGGCTTCCAAGGCCCACACACCCCCTACTGAGTAGTGGCCCACCGCTAGCCCACTAATAATAATAATAATAAAGAAGGCGGGATTATAATAGGGCTGCTTGGCTGGCACATAATAGAGTGAATTTGTGCTTTTCCCGAAAAAACCCGAGCCGAAACTGTGGCTAATGCACTTTCATAAAAAACCCCCATTCTTTTGAGGTTTTGCCTGAATTTGGGAACCCTGTGCTTCGTCCGGGAAGTGTCGATCTTTTCAAGCAAAATGGATGTTTGGGTCCACTGGCGATTTTCAAAAATATGAGTTTCTGAAGGAAGATATGCATTTTTTTATAAACTTTTTTTTAAGGTCTGATGTAAAAAAATTTTTCTTTTATAACCAGGGGGTTTTTAATGAGTGAAATGTGATTTTATACAGAATTAAAATTTTTCTCAACCCCTTAAAGGAAGCGTTTAGAGCGTTTAAAACTGTGGTTTAAGTTTTCATGAAAACACGTTTTATTTTTTAAGCTCAAAAACTGAATCCGGGTTTTGGGCCTAAGTGCTTCAGACTTGGCAATGCAATATGGAGATTGGTCCATGCATGTATTGCGTGCAAGTGAATATGAGCTTGAAGTGAAGGTATCCTTTTTAAAATTTTTTTTAAGGTCTGCATGTAAAAAATTTTTTATTTTTGTGTATGTCCAGTCAAAATGATAAAATTAGTGAAATATGATTTTAAAAGAATTAGAGACACTTTTGCTAACCCCATGGGCGCATTAGAGCGGAAACTGGGTTAACGACTTTCAGAAAACACGCTTTTTCATTTTTTAAGCTCAGAACTTGAATCTGTTCCATCTGGCCTGGGAAGGCCAGATCTTTCCAATGTTTTCGGACGATTCCACTGTGCATGTATGGCCTTTTTTAAATGAAGATGAGCTTCAATGAAGATATGCTTTTTTTTATAAACATGTTTTTTTTTGCGCTCGTCAAAACTTTTCATTCTGTTTTTCTCAGTGAAGGGAAAAAAACATGGTAAATGGAGTATATGACAGAATGAGAGAGAATATGATGTTAACTCCGGGAAGGTAGCTTTTAGAGCGCTAAAAATGTGGCTATACCCATTTTCAGAAAAAACAGGGTTTTTGAGGTTTTGTTTAGAATTTGAATCTGTGGGATCTGGCCGGGGAAGTGTTCAGATCTGCAATGCATTAATGCCATGGATTGGTCCACTGTGCATGTATGGCCATTTGAAAAATGAATGTGAGCTTTAAGTGAAGATATGCTTTTTTTAAAAAATTTTTTTTTTTGTCTGTTGTCAAGACTTTTCATTCTGTGTAATTTTCGGGGGAAAGTGATTAACATGAGAGAAATGTTTTTTTATGACAGAATTAGAGACATTTTGTTTAAATTTAGAAGCTTTTTTAAGGGAAACGGGCTATACGACTTTCAGAAAACACGTTTCTTTGGGGTTTTTAAGCTCAGAACTTGAATCTGTGTTTTATTCCTAAGTTTCAGATCAGTCAATATATACCCAAGGTTTGGTCCACTTGCATGGGGGCCATTTGCAAATAAATTTGAGTTTTGAAGGAAGATATGCATTTTTTTAAAACTTGTTTTTTTTAGGTCGACAAACTTTTCATTCTGTGATATTCAGGGGGAAAGGATAAACATGAGTGAAAGGATTTTAGACAGAATGAGAGACACTTTGTGCTAATTTCAAAAGGGGTTAAAAGCTTGAAACTGTGGGCTATATGATTTCATAAAAACACCCCTCGAGGTTTTAAGCTCAGAACTTGAATCATTTTTGGGTGTCTGGCCTGGGAAGTGCAAGATTACGGGAAATAAATGCATTGATTGGTCCACTGTGCTCGAGCCATTTCAGTGAGCATGAGCTTAAGGAAGATATGCATTTTTTTAAAATTTTTTTTTGGGTGGGGGCCCCCCGGGTTCCTTAAACCCAATGCGTGATTGAGTGAGGAGGTCTGCCTGAGGATCAAGTTTAACGATTGGCGGGCCCGGGTCAAAAAATTCAGCTTTTTGGTCGGGGGATGGAATGCATTCAACGATTAGTTTTTTTCCTTTGGGTGGCTGGGCTGTTCAGTTTATTGGGGGCCGGGAGAAGAAATTCAACCATTGGTTGACCCACTATTGGCTGTCTGGTGGCCGGGGGCCCATTTTCACTGATTTACTGGTCTTTATTTGCATTAGAAAACATGGGTCTCGAATTTCAGTTTTGAGACATTCAACAGAAACGGAATATTTGCTGTTGTTGGGTCTTGATTTGAGAGTTTTCCCAGAAATGGGTATTAAAAGTGGGAATTAACACCCCCACCTTTGGGGGTTTTTAGGACATTTATGACACGGAAGTGGCGTCCCGACTATTACGTTTCGTTTTTCAAGAATACCGAAGAATTATGAGGGTTTTTGGTTTCCTTTAGACGCCGCCCCGGTTCACTTAGGGGTAAACCCTTTTCCCCCGTAAACCCAAACAGATCGGGAGCAGAGTAAACCAACCCCAAGGGAGCAATTCCCCAAATTTGGGAAACCTTTTCTCGTAAGGGGGGTTTAAAAACATTTATTGTTAAAAAAATTTAATCGGAGTTTTCATTAAAGAAACGATTCGGAGGTAACGGATATTTCGATTTTTAAATTCCCAAAGCAAAAAGGCTTTTTTTTTCAAAAGAACTTTAGACCTAACAGCAAAAAGGTCATATTTTAAAATTTAAAAACTTTCCCAAAATAACTTTTAAATATAACTCTGTTTGAAACATTTCCTTTGAGTTTTTTTTTTTGGCCCAGTTGAGCTTTTAAAAATTCAACGCAAGTTTTTGTAACCTTAACTGCCTCAAGGTGATTGGAGACAGTGCCTTTCAGGCGGGAAGGCTAATAATCTTCAATAGTATTGCTCAGATGCCTTCAAAAAGGGTGATTGTAGAGCCCTAGTGCCTCGGGGGTGATTGTAAAACAGTGCCTTCAGTTGGTTAGAAGGCTAATGTTGATTTCATATTGTATAATCTTGATAATATTCAGTCAGATGCCTTTAAGGTGATTACAGGCACTGGTTCAAGGCATTAGGGAATGCCGAGGCTGGTTAAAGGAATAATCTTTTAAAATATTCCCCAGATGCCTTTAAGGCTGATTTAGAGCCCTGGCCTCTGGCAAAGAAGTGCCTTCACTGGTTAGAAGGCTAATTTTTTTCAATTGATTCTCAGATGCCTTAAATTTCCCTTTGGCCCTTTCCAAACTGAAGAGTAGTGCCTTGCGGGGGGTTGAAGGCCAAAATAATTTAAAATTTTTTGTGTGCCTTAAGGCATTTGAGCTATGCCTTTAAGCCCATAGAGATCCCCCCAGGGGGTTGAGGGGGTTCTATTTAAATTTTTTGGGTTTTTTGGGGCCTTCCCAAAGGGTGATTAAGCTTGGGTTTTTCCAGCCCAGGGGGTTTTTTTATTTTTGAAACCCAAACCAATATTAAAAATAGGGTGTTTTCAATTTGTTTTTTTACTTTTTTTTATTTTTGAGTTGAAACGACTCCCACCGGGGGCCCTATTACCCCCCCGGGGTAAAAAAATAAAAAAAACGCCCCAAACCCACCCCGGGCTCCGATGCCTTTGGGCATTGATGTACTTAAAATCTCAATTGAAACGCAACCGCCTGCAAACATTTGCCAGGGCAGCCAAGGACTATTCCCAAAAAGCCTTGAAGGCATCTGACTGAATACTTGGAAGATCATACAATATGAAACAAAAGCCCTTTTAACCAGCCTGAAGGCATAGTCTTAGGTCAGCCTTAAGGACTAGTTCTACAATCAGCCTTGAAGGCATCTGACTGAATACTTTTAAAAATTATACAAATGAAATCAACATTAGCTTCTAACCAGCCTGCAAGGCACATTCTTGGTCAGCCTGGGAAGGGACTATTCCCCCAAAACAGCCTTTGAAGGCATCTGAGGAATACCTTAAGATTATACAAATGAAATCAACATTAGCCTTCAACCAGCCTCAAGCCTATTTTTTCAGCCTTTGAAGGAAATCTTACAATCAGCCTTGAAGGCATCTTTTAGGAATACTTTAAAAATTATACAAATGAATCAACATTTTTTTCTAACCAGCCTGAAGGCACTAGTCTCAAATCAGCCTTGAAGGACTAACGTTTTCAGAACTTGAGTTAAGTTTTTAAAAGCTCAACTAAACAGCTTATTGAACAAAAATACACACCAAAATAGGCCAATTTTTATGTTTCAAACAGATTATCTGGGAAAAGTTAATTTTAAATGTTTAAAAAAATTAGTTTGAAGGTCTATAAGTTAATTAAGACAAAAAAAAAATTCTTTGCATTGGTTTAAAATAATGAATAGCTGAAATATCTAACGATTTTAATGTTTTTTAAAAAAAGACATTAAATGATTGCTTAACAATATTGATTTTTTAAGCCCGCCCCGCTTTTTAGGGGAGGAAATTGAATTGAATTGGGTGCCCTGGGGATTTGGTTTATCTAGCTCGCACGAGGTGACTTTGGGGGGGGCCCCCGAGCCTGGGAAATATTTGGCAAAAACCCTGCAGCAGTTGGCCCTTTAACGGAAGCAGGTGGGCCTTTCTGAGGGTCTATGAGAGCCACTGTAACCACACCAATGACAAAATAAATTTAAGAAAATAGTGTGGGTGAAAAACGTACCAACTGTTTTCCTAACCTCGTAATCTACCAAGGAATGCAATTCTCCAGAGTCTGATGCATTGGGTTTATTGCAAGTCGCCAAAATGAAGCAAACCCAGGCTGGTTGCCAAACCCAAGATTCATTCTTCATCAATCACCCAACACAGACTGACCACGACTGTCCAACCCCCGATCATTGCTTTGGACCCCCTCTAGGTGGGGTTAAACAGACCATCCCACCCATCCAAATTATTACTTTCTGATTGGTTTTGTCAATAGCAAACTCCACCCTTAGTAACAAGTTTGGGATTACATCATAGTGTAAAATTTAATTTTTAAACCCAGGGGTGCTCAAGACCAATATGAGCCTCCCAAACCTGGGGTTAGCCAAAATTCAGTAACTTATCTGGGCGGATGGCCAGAATACTTAGGGGCATGCTCAGGATGGGACTGGGGGACCGAATGGTCATTCCGGGAAAATTAGCTCATCCAGCCCGCCTTTTGGGTTTTCCTCAGAGGCCTTCTTATCTTGTTTTTTTACAAATTTTTGAGTTTTTTTTTTCTTCAAGCCCCAGGTTGCAGCAGTTCTCCCCAGATCCTTCGAACCTCCCTCCCCCGGGGGTTCCAGGCTAGATCCTTCCCCAGAGATCTTCGCCCAGGCTCCCCCAGATTGAGAACCTGCCTTCTGCTTCCCCCGGGGTCTTTTTTAAAGCCCACCGACCGAAGCACCACTGCCACTAACGATTTTGGTGGCCTGACTGACAGAGAGGGGCCACCTTTTTTGTGGTCTTACGATTCACCACCGCCAGTGACCCAGTCAAGCAACCAAGAGGGGTTCCCGCCACCCAGGTGGGAACCACGGTCGATCCCACCCCACTTGCAGGGGAAACTTTGACCGCCAAAACCTCGCCTGTTCACAGAGGTCGCCCAAAGCCCCCCTTTTTAGGGGGGGGCTGTCACCCACGCACCCGGTGCCCAAACCTTACATGCATAAAAAACGCCGACAGACGGTAAAGGCAGATGTTAATCTTTCTTCATCAGACACGGGCCTTCAGTTTTCCCCGCACCAAAACACTTTAACGTGCCCTCGAACTTTGCAGTCCCGCCGCCTGTTGCCCCGGTCGGGGGGCCCAATCCCCCCCGCCGGGCCATAAGAACCTGGCTGAGTTTTTCTGTTGAACTGTGATTATAGTAATTAATTTAGAACTTTTTAAAATTTTTTTCCCCTACAAGAGCCAATCCGTTAAAAACCAGAACATTTGCCAACTACCTGAGACCTGGCTGAGATTTTTTAAAAAAAAACCAAATCTTGACCGGGATACAGCTGTACTTTCTGTTTACGGGAAAAGATCCTTTCCCCCGCTTTTGTGCTGTGATGTAGTGTACCAAACACCTTCCTCAGTGACGAACAGCACTGACACACCTGAGGCATCTAAGAACAAAGGGTGCGTCGAAAAGGCCTGCAAGGCCCTGCTGCACTTAATACAAGCTTTGGGGGTTTGTGACTGCTCGAAAGCCACTGAAATTGCTGCCAGCTATCACGGAAACATCACATGAGGCTTCACAAAGAAAAGAATGGGGCCAATCACGCTGGAAGTAATCGAGGGGATGGATGCTCGACATTCCCTCTCTTATTTATGGACTTTGGGTGAAAAAAATTTTTACCGGAGACAAGGGATGTAAAATATGACTGACACTGTGGATATTTGTCGAAAATTGCTATTTCGCTTCCTTATTTTCTAATGCCAGAGAAGCTTTTAAAAAAAAAAATTTTTTGGATCGGGTTTTCAAAAAGAAGGCAATAAATGGTTAGATCGGGGCTGGTGGCTTGGGAGTCCAGTATTTTGTATATATTAGGTAAATTACCGTCGTTTGACGTTTTTACATTGGTGAATTTGGTTGCATCCTGAACACGGTAGTGTCATGTAAAGTTGTACAAAAATTACATTATTGTTATTATTATATTATGACCCACCAATTTGTTATAAAAAAGCCTTTTACCCTGAGATATTTCCCGTTAGATTCCCGTTACGGGGCTTGGGCAGATTGCAAAAAAAATCAGACAGCAAGAGAAAGATAATTTAATATAAGTGTTTTTTTGGGGGGTGGATGTTTGGTGAACCCGTTTGGGACAGTCTCAGCACCTGTTGGTGACAATGCACAAAGTTGCTCAATTTCAAACATCCATGGGAAACCATGTGCCAACATAGCCAGCTTTTCCCACTTTTTTAGGTTTACTCTTTTTGGGGGCCCCCATGAAATTTTTAAAAGATTTTGAAAATCCCTTAAAGATGGTCTGCAAAATGGTTTCACAGTTAATAAAAAAAACAATTTTCCCCATTTTTTTCCCAAATGTAGAAATATAAACAGTTAGTGGGTACCACTATGCTGTAGATTATAAAAAATCAAGTATTTTATTGATTGTACTTTTCCGATTGGAGTCTTGAAATATTTTCTGACACAAGCATTTAACAGAATTGATACCATCCCCAACCTTTATTTTTTTTTTTGTGCGCCATTTTGAAAATAATACTTTTTTATGTTTATACCTTTCCTGCCCTCCAGGTGTTCCAAAGCCCAATCAGTACCCTTAATGATTTTTACCCCGTGTTTGTTTTTCAGGTTCCATCTCTGATTCCCCCAAAAAATACTGGGTTGAAAGTTGATTAGAACATGGCCTTTAAAGTTAACTGCAATGAAGGGAAAATCTTGCCAATTGCTTTACTCTTTCTTCCCATTTTAAAAAGGAGCTGTTGTATTAATGAGGATACAGAGACCCGAAACTAATACATTTTGCCTAATTCTTCTTACACGTTTTTGCCCAATAAAAAGAACCCGTTTGGGTTTAAAAGCCCTTCAAAACCATAGGAAAAAAACTTTGCCC
>CM056194.1:100384091-100434907 GCA_029692085.1 Gymnothorax javanicus | reverse complement strand
CACACAAAATGAAAAGTTTTGACATGCAGAACGAAAAAAAAGCAAGTTTTTAAAAATATGCATATTTTCACTTCAGAAGCTCATATTCACTTGCAAATGGCCATACATGCACATTGGACCAATCGATGCCATATATGCTTTGCACAGTGATCTGAAGCACTTTCCAGGCCAGATACATGCACAAATTCAAGTTCTGAGCTTAAAACCTCAAAGAAGCGTGCTTTCATGAAAGTGCGTATAGCCACAGTTTCAGAGCTCTAGCTGGCTTCCTTACGGAGATAGAAACAAATTCACTCTCATTCAGTCATTTTGTCACATTTCACTCATTTTGGTCACTTTCCCACTGAATTACACACAAAATGAAAGTTTTCACATGCAGACAGAAAAAAAAGAAAGTTTTTAAAAATATGCATATTTTCACTTCAGAAGCTCATATTCACTTGCAAATGGCCATACATGCACATTGGACAAATCGATGCCATATATGCTTTGCACAGTGATCTGAAGCCCTTTCCAGGCCAAATACATGCGCAAATTCAAGTTCTGAGCTTAAAACCTAAAAAAGAAGCGTGCTTTCATGAAAGTGCGTATAGCCACAGCTTCAGAGCTCTAGCTCGCTTCCTTACGGAGATAGCAGCAAATTTACTCTAATTAAGTCATATAGTCACATTTCACTCATGTTAGTCACTTTCACACCGAATTACAAACAAAATGAAAGTTTTGACATGCAGACCGAAAAAAAAGAAAGTTTTTAAAAATGTGCATATTTTCACTTCAGAAGCTCAAATTCAATTCCAAATGGCCATACATGCACATTGGACCAATCGATGCCATATCACAAATGCACTATGATCTGTAGCAGTTCCCAGGCCAGATACACGCACAGGTTGAAGTTCTGAGCTTAAAACCTCAAAGAAGCGTGTTTTCATGAAAGTGCGTATAGCCACAGTTTCAGAGCTCTAGCTCGCTTCCTTACGGAAATAGAAACAAATTCACTCTCATTCAGTCATTTTGTTACATTTCACTCATGTTTGTCACCTTCCCACTGAATTACACACAAAATGAAAGTTTTGACATGCCGACAGAAAAAAAAGAAAGTTTTTAAAAATGTGCATATTTTCACTTCAGAAGCTCATATTCACTTGCAAATGGCCATACATGCACACTGTACCAAAAGATGCCATATATGCTTTGCACAGTGATCTGAAGCACTTTCCATGCCAGATACATGCACAAATTCAAGTTCTGAGCTTAAAACCTCAAAGAAGCGTGCTTTCATGAAAGTGCGTATAGCCACAGTTTCAGAGCTCTAGATCGCTTCCTTACTGAGATAGCTGCAAATTTACTCTCATTAAGTCATATAGTAACATTTCACTCATGTTTGTCGCTATCCCACTGAGGAATACCGAAAATGAAAAGTTTTGACATGCAGAACGAAAAAAAAGCAAGTTATTAAAAATATGCATATTTTCACTTAAGAAGCCCATATTCACTTGCAAATGGCCATACATGCACATTGGACCTATCGATGCCATATATGCTTTGCACAGTGATCTGATGCACTTCCCATGCCAGATACACGCACGGAGTCAAGTTCTGAGCTTAAAACCTCAAAGAAGCGTGTTTTCATGAAAGTGCGTATAGCCACAGTTTCAGCGCTCTAGCTCGCTTCCTTTCGGAGATAGAAACAAATTCACTCTCATTAAGGCATATAGTCACATTTCACTCATGTTTGTCACTTTCCCACTGAATTATACACAAAATGAAAAGTTTTGACATGCAGAGCGAAAAAAAAGCAAGTTTTTAAAAATATGCATATTTTCACTTAAGAAGCTCATATTCACTTGCAAATTGCCATACATGCACATTGGACCAATCGATGCCATATATGCTTTGCACAGTGATCTGAAGCACTTTCCAGGCCAGATTCATGCACAAATTCAAGTTCTGAGCTTAAAACCTCAAAGAAGCGTGCTTTCATGAAAATGCGTATAGCCACAGTTTCAGAGCTCTAGCTCGCTTCCTTACGGAGATAGCAGCAAATTTACTCTCATTAAGTCATATGGTAACATTTCACTCATGTTTGTCGCTTTCCCACTGAGGAATACCGAAAATGAAAAGTTTTGACATGCAGAACGAAAAAAACGCAAGTTTTTTAAAATATGCATATTTTCCCTTCAGAAGCTCATATTCACTTGCAAATGGCCATACATGCACATTGGACCAATCGATGCCATATATGCTTTGCAAAGTGATCTGAAGCACTTTCCATGCCAGATACATGCACAAATTCAAGTTCTGAGCTTAAAACCTCAAAGAAGCGTGCTTTCATGAGAGTGCGTATAGCCACAGTTTTAGAGCTCTAGCTCGCTTCCTTACGGAGATAGCAGCAAATTTACTCTCATTAAGTCATATAGTAACATTTCACTCATGTTTGTCGCTTTCCCACTGAGGAATCCCGAAAATGAAAAGTTTTGACATGCAGAACGAAAAAAAAACAAGTTTTTAAAAATATGCATATTTTCACTTAAGAAGCTCATATTCACTTGCAAATGTCCATACATGCACATTGGACCTATCGATGCCATATATGCTTTGCACAGTGATCTGATGCACTTCCCATGCCAGTTACACGCACGGAGAGAAGTTCTGAGCTGAAAACCTCCAAGAAGCGTGTTTTCATGAAAGTGCGTATAGCCACAGTTTCAGCGCTCTAGCTTGCTTCCTTACGGTGACTGAAACAAATTCACTCTCATTCAGTCATATAGTCACATTTCACTCATGTTTGTCACTGTCACAATGAATTACACACAAAATGAAAGTTTTGACATGCAGACAGAAAAAAAAGAAAGTTTTTAAAAATATGCATATTTTCACTTCAGAAGCTCATATTCACTTGCAAATGGCCATACATGCACATTGGACCAATCGATGCCATATATGCTTTGCAGAGTGATCTGAAGCACTTTGCAGGGCAGATACATGCACAAATTCAAGTTCTGAGCTTAATATCTCAAAGATGCGTACTTTCATGAAAGTGCGTATAGCCACAGTTTCAGAGCTCTAGCTCGCTTCGTTAGGGAGATAGCAGCAAATTTACTCTCATTAAGTCATATAGTAACATTTCACTCATGTTTGTCGCTTTCCCACTGAAGAATACCGAAAATGAAAAGTTTTGACATGCAGAACGAAAAAAAAGCAAGTTTTTAAAAATGTGTATATTTTCACTTAAGAAGCTCATATTCACTTGCAAATGGCCATACATGCACATTGGACCTATCGATGCCATATATGCTTTGCACAGTGATCAGATGCACTTCCCATGCCAGATACACGCACGGAGTCAAGTTCTGAGCTTAAAACCTCAAAGAAGGGTGCTTTCATGAAAGTGCGTATAGCCACACTTTCAGAGCTCTAGCTCGCTTCCTTACAGAGATAGAAAAAAAAACACTCTCATTCAGTCATATAGTCACATTTCACTCATGTTTGTCACTTTTACACTGAATTACAAACAAAATGAAAGTTTTGACATGCAGAGAGAAAAAAAAGAAAGTTTTTAAAAATATGCATATTTTAACTTCAGAAGCTCATATTCACTTGTAAATGGCCATACATGCACATTGGACCAATCGATGCCATATATGCTTTGCAAAGTGATCTGAAGCACTTTCCATGCCAGATACACGCACGGAGTCAAGTTCTGAGCTTAAAACCTCAAAGAAGCGTGTTTTCATGAAAGTGCGTATAGCCACAGTTTCAGCGCTCTAGCTCGCTTCCTTACGGAGATAGAAACAAATTCACTCTCATTATGTCATATAGTCACATTTCACTCATGTTTGTCACTTTCCCACTGAATTATACACAAAATGAAAAGTTTTGACATGCAGAACGAAAAAAAAGCAAGTTTTTAAAAATATGCATATTTTCACTTAAGAAGCTCATATTCACTTGCAAATGGCCATACTTGCACATTGGACCAATCGATGCCATATATGCTTTGCACAGTGATCTGAAGCACTTTCCAGGCCAGATACCTGCCCAAATTCAAGTTCTGAGCTTAAAACCTGAAAGAAGCGTGCTTTCATGAAAGTGCGTATAGCCACAGTTTCAGAGCTCTAGCTCGCTTCCTTACGGAGATAGCAGCAAATTTACTGTCATTAAGTCATATAGTAACATTTCACTCATGTTTGTCGCTTTCCCACTGAGGAATACCGAAAATGAAAAGTTTTGACATGCAGAACGAAAAAAAAGCAAGTTTTTAAAAATATGAATATTTTCACTTCAGAAGCTCATATTCACTTGCAAATGGCCATACATGCACATTGGACCTATCGATTCCATATATGCTTTGCACAGTGATCTGATGCACTTCCCATGCCAGATACACGCTGGGAGTCCAGTTTCGAGCTTAAAACCTCAAAGAAGCGTGCTTTCATGAAAATGCGTATAGCCACAGTTTCAGAGCTCTAGCTCGCTTCCTTACGGAGATAGCAGCAAATTTACTCGAATTAAGTCATATAGCAACATCTCTCTCATGTTTGTCGCTTTCCCACTGAGGAAGACCGAAAATGAAAAGTTTTGACATGCAGAACGAAAAAAAAGCAAGTTTTTAAAAATATGCATATTTTCACTTAAGAAGCTCATATTCTCTTGCAAATGGCCATACATGCACATTGGACCAATCGATGCCATATATGCTTTGCACAGTGATCTGATGCACTTCCCATGCCAGATACACGCACGGAGTCAAGTTCTGAGCTTAAAACCTCAAAGAAGCGTGTTTTCATGAAAGTGCCAATAGCCACAGTTTCAGCGCTCTAGCTCGCTTCCTTACGGAGAGAGAAACAAATTCACTCTCATTCAGTCATATAGTCACATTTCACTCATGTTTGTCACTTTCCCACTGAATTACACACAAAATGAAAGTTCTGACATGCAGACAGAAAAAAAAGAAAGTTTTTAAAAATATGCATATTTTCACTTCAGAAGCTCATATTCACTTGCAAATGGCCATAATTGCACATTGGACCAATCTATGCCATATATGCATTGCACAGTGATCTGAAGCACTTTCCAGGCCAGATACACGCACAAATTCAAGTTCTGAGCTTAATACCTCAAAGAAGCGTGATTTCATGAAAGTGCGTATAGCCACAGTTTCAGAGCTCTAGCTCTCTTCATAACGGAGATAGAAACAAATTCACTCTCATTCATTCATATAGTCACATTTCACTCATGTTTGTCACTTTCACACTGAATTACACACAAAATGAAAGTTTTGACATGCAGACAGAAAAAAAAGAAAGTTTTTAAAAATGTGCATATTTTCACTTCAGAAGCTCAAATTCAATTCCAAATGGCCATACATGCACATTGGACCAATCGATGCCATATAACAAATGCACAATGATCTGTAGCAGTTCCCAGGCCAGATACACGCACAGGTTCAAGTTCTGAGCTTAAAACCTCAAAGAAGCGTGTTTTCATGAAAGTGCGTATAGCCACAGTTTCAGAGCTCTAGCTCGCTTCCATACGGAGATAGAAACAATTTCACTCTCATTCAGTCATTTTGTCACATTTCACTCATGTTTGTCACTTTCCCACTGAATTACACACAAAATGAAAGTTTTGACATGCAGACAGAAAAAAAAGAAAGTTTTTAAAAATGTGCATATTTTCACTTCAGAAGCTCACATTCACTTGCAAATGGCCATACATGCACATTGTACCAAAAGATGCCATATATGCTTTGCACAGTGATCTGAAGCACTTTCCATGCCAGATACATGCACAAATTCAAGTTCTGAGCTTAAAACCTCAAAGAAGCGTGCTTTCATGAAAGTGCGTATAGCCACAGTTTCAGAGCTCTAGCTCGCTTCCTTACTGAGATAGCAGCAAATTTACTCTCATCAAGTCATATTGTAACATTTCACTCATGTTTGTCGCTATCCCACTGAGGAATACCGAAAATGAAAAGTTTTGACATGCAGAACGAAAAAAAAGCAAGTTATTAAAAATATGCATATTTTCACTTAAGAAGCTCATATTCACCTGCAAATTGCCATACATGCACATTGGACCTATCGATGCCATATATGCTTTGCACAGTGATTTGAAGCACTTCCCATGCCAGATACACGCACGGAGTCAAGTTCTGAGCTTAAAACCTCAAAGAAGCGTGTTTTCATGAATGTGCGTATAGCCACAGTTTCAGCGCTCTAGCTCGCTTCTTTACGGAGATAGAAACAAATTCACTCTCATTAAGTCATATAGTCACATTTCACTCATCTTTGTCACTTTCCCACTGAATTATACACAAAATGAAAAGTTTTGACATGCAGAACGAAAAAAAAGCAAGTTTTTAAAAATATGCATATTTTCACTTAAGAAGCTCATATTCACTTGCAAATGGCCATACATGCACATTGGACCAATCGATGCCATATATGCTTTGCACAGTGATCTGATGCACTTCCCATGCCAGATACACGCACAAATTCAAGTTCTGAGCTTAAAACCTCAAAGAAGCGTGCTTTCATGAAAGAGCGTATAGCCACAGTTTCAGCGCTCTAGCTCGCTTCGTTACGGAGATAGCAGCAAATTCACTCTCTTTCAGTCATAAAATCACATTTCACTCATGTTTATCACTTTCCCACTGAGTTTTACTCAGAATGAAAAGTTTTGATGTGTAGACCTAAAAAAAACCAAATTTTTTTCAAAAGTGCATATCTTCACTTCAGAAGCTCATATTCAATTCCAAATTGCCATACATGCACATTGGACCAATCGATGCCATATAACCAATGCACAGTGATGTGTAGCAGTTCCCAGGCCAGATACACGCACAGGTTCAAGTTCTGAGCTTAAAACCTCAAAGAAGCGTGTTTTCATGAAAGTGCGTATAGCCACAGTTTCAGCGCTCTAGCTCGCTTCTTTACGGAGATAGAAACAAATTCACTCTCATGAAGGCATATAGTCACATTTCACTCATGTTTGTCACTTTCCCACTGAATTATACACAAAATGAAAAGTTTTGACATGCAGAACGAAAAAAAAGCAAGTTTTTAAAAATATGCATATTTTCACTTAAGAAGCTCATATTCACTTGCAAATGGCCATACATGCACATTGGACCAATCGATTCCATATATGCTTTGCACGGTGATCTGAAGCACTTTCCAGGCCAGATACATGCACAAATTCAAGTTCTGAGCTTAAAACCTCAAAGAAGCGTGCTTTCATGAAAGTACGCGTATAGCCACAGTTTCAGAGCACTAGCTAGCGCTTCCCTATTTTCGGAGATAGCAAATGGCAAATTTACCTCTCATTAAGTCATATAGTAATATTTCAAAACCTCAAGAAGCATGTTTGTCACTTTCCCACTGAGGAATAGCAAAAAAATGAAAAGTTTTGAAATACAGAACGAAAAAAAAAGCAAGTTTTTTAAAATATGCATATTTTCACTGAAGAAGCTCATATTCACTTGCAAATGGCCATACATGCACATTGGACCTATCGATGCCATATATGCTTTGCATGAGTGATCTGATGCACTTCCCATGCCAGATTTCACACGCTTTCCAGTCAAGTTCTGAGCTTAAAACCTCAAAGCAAATGCGTGCTTTCATGAAATATATGCTTTGCACAGTGATCTGATAGCCACAGTTTCAGAGCTCTATCTCGCTCTCCTTTCGGAGATAGAAACAAATTCACTCTCATTCAGTCATTTTGTCACATTTCACTCATTTTTGTCACTTTCCCACTGAATTACACACAAAATGAACGTTTTGACATGCAGACGGAAAAAAAAGAAAGTTTTTAAAAATGTGCATATTTTCGCTTCAGAAGCTCAAATTCAATTCCAAATGGCCATACATGCACATTGGACCAATCGATGCCATATAACAAATGCACAATGATCTGTAGCAGTCCCCAGGCCAGTTACAAGCACAGGTTCAAGTTCTGAGCTTAGAACCTCAAAGAAGCGTGTTTTCATGAAAGTGCGTATAGCCACAGTTTCAGAGCTTTAGCTCGCTTCCTTACGGACATAGAAACAAATTCACTCTCATTCAGTCATTTTGTCACATTTCACTCATGTTTGTCACTTTCCCACTGAATTACGCACAAAATGAAAGTTTTGACATGCAGACAGAAAAAAAAGAAAGTTTTTATAAATGTGCATATTTTAACTTCAGAAGCTCATTTTCACTTGCAAATGGCCATACATGCACATTGTACCAATCGATGCCATATATGCTTTGCACAGTGATCTGAAGCACTTTCCATGCCAGATACATGCACAAATTCAAGTTCTGAGCTTAAAACCTCAAAGAAGCGTTTTATTATGAAAGTGCGTATAGCCACAGTTTCAGAGCTTTAGCTCTCTTCCTTACGGACATAGAAACAAATTCACTCTCATTCAGTCATTTTGTCACATTTCACTCATGTTTGTCACTTTCCCACTGAATTACGCACAAAATGAAAGTTTTGACATGCAGACAGAAAAAAAAGAAAGTTTTTAAAAATGTGCATATTTTCACTTAAGAAGCTCATATTCACTTGCAAATGGCCATACATGCACATTGGACCTATCGATGCCATATATGCTTTGCACAGTGATCTGAAGCACTTTCCAGGCCAGATACAAGCACAAATACAAGTTCTGAGCTTAAAACCTCAAAGAAGCGTGTTTTCATGAAAGTGCGTATAGCCACAGTTTCAGCGCTCTCGCTCGCTTCCTTACGGAGATAGAAACAAATTCACTCTCATAAGGTCATATAGTCACATTTCACTCATGTTTGTCACTTTCCCACTGAATTATACACAAAATGAAAAGTTTTGACATGCAGAACGAAAAAAAAGTTTTTTAAAAATATGCATATTTTCACTTAGAAGCTCATATTCACTTGCAAATGGCCATACATGCACATTGGACCAATCGATGCCATATATGCTTTGCACAGTGATCTGATGCAATTCCCATGCCAGATACACGCACAAATTCAAGTTCTGAGCTTAAAACTTCAAAGAAGCGTGCTTTCATGAAAGTGCGTATAGCCACAGTTTCAGAGCTCTAGCTCGCTTCCTTACGGAGATAGCAGCAAATTTACTCTCATTAAGTCATATAGTCACATTTCACTCATGTTTGTCACTTTCCCACTGAATTATACACAAAATGAAAAGTTTTGACATGCAGAACGAAAAAAAAGCAATTTTTTAAAAATATGCATATTTTCACTTAAGAAGCTCATATTCACTTGCAAATGGCCATACATGCACATTGGTCCTATCGATGCCATATATGCTTTGCAATGTGATCTGATGCACTTCCCATGCCAGATACATGCACGGAGTCAAGTTCTGAGCTTAAAACCTCAAAAAAGCGTACTTTTCATGAAAGTGCGTGTAGCCACAATTTCAGAGTGCTAGCTCGCTTCCTTCGGAGATAGAAACAAATTTACTCTCATTCAGTCATTTTAGTCACATTTCACTCATGTTTGTCACTTTCCCACTGAATTACACAAAATGAAAGTTTTGACATGCAGACAGAAAAAAAAAAGTGTTTTAAAAAATGCATATTTTCACTTCAGAAGCTCATATTCACTTGCAAATGGCCATACATGCACATTGGACCTATCGATGCCATATATGCTTTGCACAGTGATCTGAAGCACTTTCCAGGCCAGATACATGCACAAATTCAAGTTCTGAGCTTAAAACCTCAAAGAAGCGTGCTTTCATGAAAGTGCGTATAGCCACAGTTTCAGAGATCTAGCTACGCTTCCTTACGGAGATAGCAAACAAATTCACTCTCATTCAGTCATTTTGTCACATTTTCACTCATTTTGTCACTTTCCCACTGAGGAATACACACAAAATGAAAAGTTTTGACATGCAGACAGAAAAAAAAAAAGTTTTTAAAATATGCATATTTTCACTTCAAAAGCTCATATTCAATTCCAAATGGCCATACATGCACATTGGACCTGTCGATGCCATATATGCAAATGCACAATGATCTGTTGCAGTTCCCATGCCAGATACATGCACAGGTTCAAGTTCTGAGCTTAAAACCTCAAAGAAGCGTGTTTTTCATGAAAGTGCGTATATCCACAGTTTCAGAGCTCTAGCTAAGCTTCCTTCGGAGATAGCACAAATTCACTCTCATTCAGTTATTTTGTCACATTTCACTCATTTTGTCACCTTCCCACTGAATTGGCACACAAAAATGAAAGTTTTGATATGCGGACAGGAAAAAAAAGGAAGTTTTTAAAAATGTGCATATTTTCACTTCAAGCTCATATTCAATTGCAAATGACCATACATGCACATTGTACCAATCGATGCCATATAACAAATGCACAATGATCTGTAGCACTTCCCAGGCCAGATACATGCACAGGTTCAAGTTCTGATCTTAAAACCTCAAAAGCGTTTTTTTCATGAAAGTGCATATATCCACAGTTTCAGAGATCTAGCTCGCTTCCACGGAGATAGCAACAAATTCACTCTCATTCAGTCATTTTGTCACATTTCACTCATGTTTGTCACTTTCACACCGAATTACAAACAAAATGAAAGTTTTGATATGCACACCGAAAAAAAAAAGTTTTAAAAATGTGCATATTTTCACTTCAGAAGCTCAAATTCAATTCCAAATGACCATACATGCACATTGGACCAATCGATGCCATATCACAAATGCACAGTGATCTGTAGCACTTCCCATGCCAGATACACGCACAGAGTTCAAGTTCTGATCTTAAAACCTCGAAGAAGCGTTTTTTCATGAAAGTGCATATAGCCACAGTTTCAGAGCTCTAGCTCGCTTCCTTACGGAAATAGAAACAAATTCACTCTCATTCAGTCATTTAGTCACATTTCACTCATGTTTGTCACCTTCCCACTGAATTACAAACAAAATGAAAGTTTTGACATGCAGACAGAAAAAAAAAAAAGTTTTTTAAAAATGTGCATATTTTCACTTCAGAAGCTCATATTCAATTCCAAATGGCCATACATGCACATTGGACCAATCGATGCCATATATGCTTTGGACTATGATCTGAAGCAGTTCCCATGCCAGATACATGCACAAATTCAAGTTCTGAGCTTAAAACCTCAAAGAAGCGTGTTTTCATGAAAGTGTGCCACAGTATAGCCACAGTTTCAGAGTCAGCCCGGCTTTTGCAACAAATCTATTCAGTCTTTTGTCTTCACTCATGCTTCCTTTACTGAGATAGCAGACAAATTTTTACTCTCATTCAGTCATTTTCACTTGCAACATTTCACTCATGTTTGTCCATTATCCCACTGAGGAATACCGAAAATGAAAAAGTTTTGACATGCAGAGCGAAAAAAAAAAAGTTTCAAGTTTTTAAAAATATGCATATTTTCACTTAAGTCATATAGCCCATATTCACTTCCCACTGAGGAATACAAATTTTGGCCATAAAAAAAAGCATGCAAAAATATGCATTTTTCACCTAAGCCCGATGCCATATATGCTTTGCATCGTGCCATATATGCTGATCTGATGCACTTCCCATGCCAGATACACGCCGCGGAGTCAAGTTCTGAGCTTAAAACCTCAAAAAGCGTGTTTTCATGAAATTGCGTATAGCCACAGTTTCAGCGCTCTAGCTAAGCTTCCTTTCGGAGATAGAAACAAATTCACTCACATTAAGTCATATAGTCACACTTCACTCTTGTTTGTCACTTTCCCACTGAATCACACACAAAATGAAAAGTTTTGACATGCAGAACGAAAAAAAAGCAAGTTTTTTAAAATATGCATATTTTCACTTCAGAAGCTCATATTCACTTGCAAATGGCCATACATGCACATTGGACCAATCGATGCCATATATGCTTTGCACAGTGATCTGAAGCACTTTCCAGGCCAGATACATGCACAAATTCAAGTTCTGAGCTTAAAACCTCAAAGCGTGCTTTTCATGAAAATGCGTATAGCCACAGTTTCAGAGCTCTAGCTGGCTTCCTTACGGAGATAGAAACAAATTCACTCTCATTCAGTCATTTTGTCACATTTCACTCATGTTTGTCACTTTCCCACTGAATTACAAACAAAATGAAAGTTTTGACATGCAGAACTAAAAAAAGCAAGTTTTAAAAATATGCATATTTTTCCTTCAGAAGCTCATATTCACTTGCAAATGGCCATACATGCACATTGGACCTATCGATGCCATATATGCTTTGCACAGTGATCTGATGCACTTCCCATGCCAGATACACGCACGGAGTCAAGTTCTGAGCTTAAAACCTCAAAGAAGCGTGTTTTCATGAAAGTCGTATAGCCACAGTTTCAGCGCTCTAGCTCATTCCTTTCGGAATAGAAACAAATTCACTCTCATTAAGGCATATAGTCACATTTTCACTCATGTTTGTCCTTTCCCACTGAATTATACACAAAATGAAAAGTTTTGACATGCAGAGCGAAAAAAAGCAAGTTTTTAAAAATATGCATATTTTCACTTAAGAAGCTCATATTTCACTTGCAAATGGCCATACATGCACATTGGACCAATCAATGCCATATATGCTTTGCACAGTGATCTGAAGCACTTTCCAGGCCAGATACATGCACAAATTCAAGTTCTGAGCTTAAAACCTCAAAAGAAGCGTGCTTTCATGAAAATGATAACAGTTTTCAGAGCTCTAGCTAAAGCTTTCCTTCACGGAGATAGCAGCAAATTTACTCTCATTAAGTTGGTAACATTCATTTCACTCTATGTTTGTCAGCTTTCCCATTAAGTCAGGAATTTCAAATGAAAAGTTTTGACATGCAAATGAAAAAAAGCAAAAAAAACGCAAGTTTTTAAAAATATGCATATTTTCCTTCAGAAGCTCATATTCACTTGCAAATGGCCATACATGCACATTGGACCTATCGATGCCATATATGCTTTGCACAGTGATCTGATGCACTTCCATATGCCAGATACTGCGCCGCAGTCAAGTTCTGAGCTTAAAACCTCAAAGAAGCGTGCTTTCATGAAAGTGCGTATAGCCACAGTTTCAGAGCTCTAGCTCGCTTCCTGATGGAGATAGGAACAAATTCACTCTCATTCAGTCATTTTGTCACATTTCACTCATGTTTGTCACTTTTACACTGAATTACACACAAAATGAAAGTTTTGACATGCAGAGAGAAAAAAAAGAAAGTTTTTAAAAATATGCATATTTTCACTTCAGAAGCTCATATTCACTTGCAAATGGCCATACATGCACATTGGACCAATCGATGCCATATATGCTTTGCAAAGTGATCTGAAGCACTTTCCATGCCAGATATATGCACAAATTCAAGTTCTGAGCTTAAAACCTCAAAGAAGCGTGCTTTCATGAAAGTGCGTATAGCCACAGTTTTAGAGCTCTAGCTCGCTTCCTTACGGAGATAGCAGCAAATTTACTCTCATTAAGTCATATAGTAACATTTCACTCATGTTTGTCGCTTTCCCTCTGAGGAATCCCGAAAATGAAAAGTTTTGACATGCAGAACGAAAAAAAAACAAGTTTTTAAAAATATGCATATTTTCACTTAAGAAGCTCATATTCACTTGCAAATGTCCATACATGCACATTGGACCTATCGATGCCATATATGCTTTGCACAGTGATCTGATGCACTTCCCATGCCAGATACACGCACGGAGTGAAGTTCTGAGCTGAAGACCTCCAAGAAGCGTGTTTTCATGAAAGTGCGTATAGCCACAGTTTCAGCGCTCTAGCTTGCTTCCTTACGGAGAGAGAAACAAATTCACTCTCATTCAGTCATATAGTCACATTTCACTCATGTTTGTCACTGTCACAATGAATTACACACAAAATGAAAGTTTTGACATGCAGACAGAAAAAAAAGAAAGTTTTTAAAAATATGCATATTTTCACTTCAGAAGCTCATATTCACTTGCAAAAGGCCATACATGCACATTGGACCAATCGATGCCATATATGCTTTGCAGAGTGATCTGAAGCACTTTGCAGGCCAGATACATGCACAAATTCAAGTTCTGAGCTTAATATCTCAAAGATGCGTGCTTTCATGAAAGTGCGTATAGCCACAGTTTCAGAGCTCTAGCTCGCTTCGTTAGGGAGATAGCAGCAAATTTACTCTCATTAAGTCATATAGTAACATTTCACTCATGTTTGTCGCTTTCCCACTGAGGAATACCGAAAATGAAAAGTTTTGACATGCAGAACGAAAAAAAAGCAAGTTTTTAAAAATATGCAAATTTTCACTTACGAAGCTCATATTCACTTGCAAATGGCCATACATGCACATTGGACCTATCGATGCCATATATGCTTTGCACAGTGATCTAATGCACTTCCTATGCCAGATACACGCACGGAGTCAAGTTCTGAGCTTAAAACCTCAAAGAAGCGTGCTTTCATGAAAGTGCGTATAGCCACAGTTTCAGAGCTCTAGCTCGCTTCCTTACGGAGATAGAAACAAATTCACTCTCATTCAGTCATTTTGTCACATTTCACTCATTTTTGTCACGTTCCGACTTAATTACACACAAAATGAAAGTTTTGACATGCAGAACGAAAAAAAAAGCAAGTTTTTAAAAATGTGTATATTTTCACTTAAGAAGCTCATCTTCACTTGCAAATGGCCATACATGCACATTGGACCTATCGATGCCATATATGCTTTGCACAGTGATCAGATGCACTTCCCATGCCAGATACACGCACGGAGTCAAGTTCTGAGCTTAAAACCTCAAAGACGGGTGCTTTCATGAAAGTGCGTATAGCCACACTTTCAGAGCTCTAGCTCGCTTCCTTACGGAGATAGAATAAAAAACACTCTCATTCAGTCATATAGTCACATTTCACTCATGTTTGTCACTTTTACACTGAATTACAAACAAAATGAAAGTTTTGACATGCAGAGAGAAAAAAAAGAAATTTTTTAAAAATATGCATATTTTAACTTCAGAAGCTCATATTCACTTGCAAATGGCCATACATGCACATTGGACCTATCGATTCCATATATGCTTTGCACAGTGATCTGATGCACTTCCCATGCCAGATACACGCAGGGAGTCCAGTTTCGAGCTTTAAATCTCAAAGAAGCGTGCTTTCATAAAAATGCGTATAGCCACAGTTTCAGAGCTCTAGCTCGCTTCCTTACGGAGATAGCAGCAAATTTACTCTAATTAAGTCATATAGCAACATCTCTCTCATGTTTGTCGCTTTCCCACTGAGGAAGACCGAAAATGAAAAGTTTTGACATGCAGAACGAAAAAAAAGCAAGTTTTTAAAAATATGCATATTTTCACTTTAGAAGCTCATATTCTCTTGCAAATGGCCATACATGCACATTGGACCAATCGAGGCCATATATGCTTTGCACAGTGATCTGATGCACTTCCCATGCCAGATACACGCACGGAGTCAAGTTCTGAGCTTAAAACCTCAAAGAAGCGTGTTTTCATGAAAGTGCCAATAGCCACAGTTTCAGCGCTCTAGCTCGCTTCCTTACGGAGAGAGAAACAAATTCACTCTCATTCAGTCATATAGTCACATTTCACTCATGTTTGTCACTTTCCCACTGAATTATGCACAAAATGAAAAGTTTTTACATGCAGAAGGAAAAAAAAGCAAGTTTTTAAAAATATGCATATTTTCACTTAAGAAGCTCATATTCACTTGCAAATGGCCATACATGCACATTGGACCTATCAATGCCATATATGCGTTGCACAGTGATCTGATGAATTTCCCATGCCAGATACACGCACGGAGTCAAGTTCTGAGCTTAAAACCTCAATGAAGCGTGTTTTCATGAAAGTGCGTATAGCCACAGTTTCAGCGCTCTAGCTCGCTTCCTTACGGAGATAGAAACAAATTCACTCTCATTCAGTCATATAGTCACATTTCACTCATGTTTGTCACTTTCCCACTGAATTACACACAAAATGAAAGTTCTGACATGCAGACAGAAAAAAAAGAAAGTTTTTAAAAATATGCATATTTTCACTTCAGAAGCTCATATTCACTTGCAAATGGCCATAATTGCACATTGGACCAATCGATGCCATATATGCATTGCACAGTAATCTGAAGCACTTTCCAGGCCAGATACATGCACAAATTCAAGTTCTGAGCTTAATACCTCAAAGAAGCGTGATTTCATGAAAGTGCGTATAGCCACAGTTTCAGAGCTCTAGCTCGCTTCGTTACGGAGATAGAAACAAATTCACTCTCATTCAGTCATTATGGCACATTTCACTCATTTTTGTCACTTTCCCACTGAATTAGACACAAAATGAAAGTTTTGACATGCAGAACGAAAAAAAAGCAAGTTTTTAAAAATATGCATATTTTCACTCAAGAAGCTCATATTCACTTGCAAATGGCCATACATGCACATTGGACCAATCGATGCCATATATGCCTTGCACAGTGATCTGAAGCACTTTCCAGGCTAGATACAGGCACAAATTCAAGTTCTGAGCTTAAAACCTCAAAAAAGCGTGCTTTCATGAAAGTGCGTATAGCCACTGTTTCAGAGCACTAGCTCGCTTCCTTACGGAGATAGCAGCAAATTTACTCTCATTAAGTCATATAGTAACATTTCACTCATGTTTGTCGCTTTCCCACTGAGGAATACCGAAAATGAAAAGTTTTGACATGCAGAACGAAAAAAAAGCAAGTTTTTAAAAATACGCATATTTTCACTTAAGAAGCTCATATTCACTTGCAAATGGCCATACGTGCACATTAGACCTATCGATGCCATATATGCTTTGGACAGTGATCTGATGCACTTCCCATGCCAGATACACGCACGGAGTCAAGTTCTGAGCTTAAAACCTCAAAGAAGCGTGTTTTCATGAAAGTCGATAGCCACAGTTTCAAGCGCTCTAGCTCGCTTCCTTACGGAGATAGAAACAAATTCACTCTCATTCAGTCATATAGTCACATTTCACTCATGTTTGTCACTTTCCCACTGAATTATACACAAAATGAAAAGTTTTGACATGCAGAACGAAAAAAAAGCAAGTTTTTAAAAATATGCATATTTTCACTCAAGAACCTCATATTCACTTGCAAATGGCCATACATGCACATTGGACCAATGGATGCCATATATGCCTTGCACAGTGATCTGAAGCACTTTCCAGGCTAGATACAGGCACAAATTCAAGTTCTGAGCCTAAAAGCTCAAAGAAGCGTGCTTTCATGAAAGTGCGTATAGCCACAGTTTCAGAGCTCTAGCTCGCTTCCTTACGGAGATAGCAGCTAATTTACTCTCATTAAGTCATATAGTAACATTTCTCTCATGTTTGTCGCTTTCCCACTGAGGAATACCGAAAATGAAAAGTTTTGACATGCAGAACGAAAAAAAAACAAGTTTTTAAAAATATGCATATTTTCACTTAAGAAGCTCATATTCACTTGCAAATGGCCATACATGCACATTAGACCTATCGATGCCATATATGCTTTGCACAGTGATCTGATGCACTTCCCATGCCAGATACACGCACGGAGTCAAGTTCTGAGCTTAAAACCTCAAAGAAGCGTGTTTTCATGAAAGTGCGTATAGCCACAGTTTCAGCGCTCTAGCTAAAACTTCATACGGAGATAGAAACAAATTCACTCATTCAGTCATAAAGTCACATTTCACTCATGTTTCTCACTTTCCCACTGAATTATACACAAAATGAAAAGTTTTGACATTCAGAACGAAAAAAAAGCAATTTTTTTAAAAATATGCATATTTTCACTTCAGACGCTCATATTCACTTGCAAATGGCCATACATGCACATTGGACCTCTCGATGCCATATATGCTTTGCTCAGTGATCTGATGCACTTCCCATGCCAGATACACGCACGGAGTCAAGTTCTGAGCTTAAAACCTCAAAGAAGCGTGCTTTCATGAAAGTGCGTTAGCCACAGTTTCAGAGCTCTAGCTCGCTTCCTTACGGAGATTGAAACAAATTCACTCTCATTCAGTCATTTTGGCCCATTTCACTCATTTTTGTCACTTTCCCACTGAATTACACACAAAATGAAAGTTTTGACATGCAGAACGAAAAAAAAGTAAGTTTTTAAAAATGTGTATATTTTCACTTAAGAAGCTCATATTCACTGGCAAATGGCCATGCATGCTCAGTGGACCAATCGATGCCATATAACAAATGCACAATGATCTGTAGCAGTTCCGAGGCCAGATACACGCACAGGTTCAAGTTCTGAGCTTAAAACCTCAAAGAAGCGTGTTTTCATGAAAGTGCGTATAGCCACAGTTTCAGCGCTCTAGTTCGCTTCGTTACGGAGATAGCAGCAAATTCACTTTCTTTCAGTCATATAGTCACATTTCACTCATGTTTGTCACTTTTCCACTGAATTATACACAAAATGAAAAGTTTTGACATGCAGAACGAAAAAAAAGAAAGTTTTTAAAAATTTTTATTTTTTTTTTTTTTATTTTCACTTCAGAAGCTCATATTCACTTGCAAATGGCCATACATGCACATTGTACCAATCGATGCCATATATGCTTTGCACAGTGATCTGAAGCACTTTCCATGCCAGATACATGCACAAATTCAAGTTCTGAGCTTAAAACCTCAAAGATGCGTGCTTTCATGAAAGTGCGTATAGCCACAGTTTCAGAGCTCTAGCTCGCTTCCTTACGGAGATAGAAACAAATTCACTCTCATTCAGTCATATAGTAACATTTCACTCATGTTTGTCGCTTTCCCACTGAGGAATACCGAAAATGAAAAGTTTTGACATGCAGAACGAAAAAAAAGCAAGTTTTTAAAAATATGCATATTTTCACTTAAGAAGCTCATATTCACTTGCAAATGGCCATACAGGCACATTGGACCTATCGATGCCATTTATGCTTTGCACAGTGATCTGATGCACTTCCCATGCCAGATACACGCACGGAGTCAAGTTCTGAGCTTAAAACCTCAAAGAAGCGTGCTTTCATGAAAGTGCGTATAGCCACAGTTTCAGAGCTCTAGCTCGCTTCCTTACGGAGATAGAAACAAAGTCACTCTCATTCAGACATATAGTCACATTTCACTCATGTTTGTCACTTTCACAATGAATTACACACAAAATGAAAGTTTTGACATGCAGACAGAAAAAAAAGAAAGTTTTTAAAAATGTGCATATGTTCACTTCAGAAGCTCAAATTCAATTCCAAATGGCCATGCATGCTCATTGGACCAATTGATGCCATATAACAAATGCACATTGATCTGTAGCAGTTCCCAGGCCAGATACACGTACAGGTTAAAGTTCTGAGCTTAAAACCTCAAAGAAGCGTGTTTTCATGAAAGTGCGTATAGCCACAGTTTCAGCGCTCTAGCTCGTTTCCTTACGGAAATAGAAACAAATTCACTCTCATTCAGTCATATAGTAACATTTCACTCATGTTTGTCACTTTCCCACTGAATTATACACAAAATGAAAAGTTTTGACATGCAGAACGAAAAAAAAGCAAGTTTTTAAAAATATGCATATTTTCACTTAAGGAAGCTCATATTCACTTGCAAATGGCAATACATGCACATTGGACCTATCGATGCCATATATGCTTTTGCACAGTGATCTGATGCACTTCCCATGCCAGAAACATGCACAAATTCAAATTCTGAGCTTAAAACCTCGAAGCGTGCTTTCATGAAAGTGCATATAGCCACAGTTTCACCACTCAGCTCGCTTCTTCTGGGAGATGGAAACAAATTCACTCTCATTCAGTCATATAGTCACATTTCACTCATGTTTGTCACTTTCCCAATGAATTACACACAAAATGAAAGTTTTGACATGCAGACAGAAAAAAAAAAGGAAAGTTTTTAAAATATGCATATTTTTCACTTCAGAAGCTCATAATCACTTTTCCAAATGGCCATACATGCACAATGGACCAATCGATGCCATATATGCTTTTGCACAGTGATCTGAAGCACTTTCCATGCCAGATACATGCACAAATTCAAGTTCTGAGCTTAAAACCTCAAAATTTTGCTTTCATGAAGTGCATATAGCCACAGTTTCAGAGCTCTAGCTTTCGCTTCCTTACGGAGACAGAAACAAATTCACTCTCATTCAGTCATTTAGTCACATTTCACTCATGTTTGTCACTTTCCCACTGCATTAACACAAAATGAAAAGTTTTGACATGCAGACAGAAAAAAAAAAAAGTTTTTAAAAATGTGCATATTTTCATTTCAGAAGCTCATATTCAATTCCAAATGGCCATACATGCACATTGGACCTATCGATGCCATATATGCTTTGCACAGTGATCTGATGCACTTCCCATGCCAGATACACGCACGGAGTCAAGTTCTGAGCTTAAAACCTCAAAGAATCGTGCTTTCATGAAAGTGCATATAGCCACAGTTTCAGAGCTCTACCTAGCTTCCTTACGGAGATAGAAACAAATTCACTCTCATTCAGTCATATAGTCACATTTCACTCATGTTTGTCACTTTCACACTGAATTACACACAAAATGAAAGTTTTGCCATGCAGACAGAAAAAAAAGAAAGTTTTTAAAAATATGCATATTTTCACTTCAGAAGCTCATATTCACTTGCAAATGGCCATACATGCACATTGGACCAATCGATGCCATATATGCTTTGCACAGTGATCTGATGCACTTCCCATGCCAGATACATGCACAAATTCAAGTTCTGAGCTTAAAACCTCAAAGAATCGTGCTTTCATGAAAGTGCGTATAGCCACAGTTTTAGAGCTCTAGCTCGCTTCCTTCGGAGATAGAAACAAATTTACTCTCATTCAGTCATATAGTCACATTTCACTCATGTTTGTCGCTTTTACCACTGAGGAATACCGAAAATGAAAAGTTTTGACATGCATAACGAAAAAAAAAAAGTTTTAAAAATATGCATATTTTCACTTAAGAAGCTCATATTCACTTGCAAATGGCCATACATGCACATTGGACCTCTCGATGCCATATATGCTTTGCTCAGTGATCTGATGCACTTCCCATGCCAGATACACGCATTCAGTCGAGTCAAGTTCTGAGCTTAAAACCTCAAAGAAGCGTGGTTTCATGAAAGTGCCATATAGCCACAGTTCAGAGCTCTAGCTACATGCTTCCTTCTGGAAATAAAAACAAATTCACTCTCATTCAGTCATATAGTAACATTTCACTCATGTTTGTCGCTTTACCACTGAGGAATACATGCGAAAATGAAAAGTTTTGACATGCAGAACTCAAAAAAAAAAAAGTTTTTAAAAATATGCATATTTTCACTTAAACCTCAAAAAGCTCATATTCACTTGCAAATGGCCATACATGCACATTGGACCTATCGATGCCATTTATGCTTTTCACGATGCACAGTGATCTGATGCAGTTCCCATGCCAGATACATATTTTTCACAGGTTCAAGTTCTGAGCTTAAAACCTCAAAGAATATGCGTGCTTTCATGAAAGTCGTTCTGATATACCCACAGTTTCAGAGCTCTTGCTCGCTTCCCTTCTGGAGATAGAAACAAATTCACTCTCATTCAGTCATTTTGTCACATTTCACTCATGTTTGTCACTTTCCCACTGAATTACACACAAAATGAAAGTTTTGACATGCAGACAGAAAAAAAAAAAAGTTTTAAAAATATGCATATTTTCACTTCAGAAACTCATATTCAATTCCAAATGGCCATACATGCACATTGGACCAATCGATGCCATATATGCTTTGCACAGTGATCTGAAGCAGTTCCCAGGCCAGATACATGCACAAATTCAAGTTCTGAGCTTAAAACCTCAAAAAGCGTGCTTTCATGAAAGTGCGTATAGCCACAGTTTTCAGAGCTCTAGCTTAAACTCCTTACGGAGATAGCAACAAATTCACTTTCATTCAGTCATATAGTCAATATTTCACTCATGTTTGTCGCTTTTCCACTGAGGAATATACCAAAATGAAAAGTTTTGACATGCAGAACGAAAAAAAAAAGCAAGTTTTTAAAAATATGCATATTTTCACTTCAGAAGCTCATATTCACTTGCAAATGGCCATACATGCACATTGGACCAATCGATGCCATATATGCTTTGCACAGTGATCTGTAGCAGTTTCCATGCCAGATACATGCAAAAATTCAAGTTCTGAGCTTAAAACCTCAAAGAAGCGTGCTTTCATGAAAGTGCGTATAGCCACAGTTTCAGAGCTCTAGCTAAACTTCCTTCGGAGATAGAAACAAATTAACTCTCATTTAGTCATTTAGTCACATTTCACTCATGTTTGTCACTTTCCCACTGAGGAACACACAAAATGAAAGTTTTGACATGCAGACAGAAAAAAAAAAGTTTTTTAAAAATATGCATATTTTCACTTCAGAAGCTCATATTCAATTGCAAATGGCCATACATGCACATTGGACCTATCGATGCCATATATACTTTGCACAGTGATCTGATGCACTTCCCATGCCAGATACACACACGGAGTCAAGTTCTGAGCTTAAAACCTCAAAGAAGCGTGCTTTCATGAAAGTGCGTATAGCCACAGTTTCAGAGCTCTAGCTTTCGCTTCCCTTACGGAGATAGAAAAAATTCACTCTCATTCAGTCATATAGTCACATTTCACTCATGTTTGTCACTTTCCCACTGAATTACACACAAAATGAAAGTTTTGACATGCAGACAGAAAAAAAAGTTTTAAAAATATGTTTTAAAAATATGCATATTTTCACTTCAGAAACTCATATTCACTTGCAAATGGCCATACATGCACATTGGACCTATCGATGCCATATATGCTTTGCAAAGTGATCTGATGCACTTCCCATGCCAGATACACGCACGGAGTCAAGTTCTGAGCTTAAAACCTCAAAAAGCGTGCTTTCATGAAAGTCATGCGGATATAGCCACAGTTTCAGAGCTCTAGCTCGGCTTCCTTACGGAGATAGAAACAAATTCACTCTCATTCAGTCATATAGTCACATTTCACTCATGTTTGTCACTTTCCACAATGAATTACACACAAAATGAAAAGTTTTGACATACAGACAGAAAAAAAAATATGCATTTTTTAAAAAGTTTTTCACTTCAATATTCATGCATATGTTCATTGGACCTATCGATGCCATATATGCTTTGCACAAATCTGAATTCAAATGGCCATGCACATCAGAGAATTAAAACCTCAAAAAACCATGAAAGTTCATGCCATTCATTTCTCTCATTCATGGTTTTCATGAAAGTATGCCATTCACTCTCATTCAGTCATATAGTCACATTTCACTCATGTTTGTCCTTTCCCTGACACAAAAATGAAAGTTTTGACATGCAGACAGAAAAAAAAAAAGTTTTTTAAAAATATGCATATTTTCACTTCAAGCTCATATTCAATTCCAAATCTGCACATTGGACCAATCAAGAAGCGTGTTTTTCATGAAAGTGCGTATAGCCACATTTCAGCGCTCTAGCTCGTTTCCTTCAGGAGATAGAAACAAATTCACTCTCATTCAGTCATATAGTCACATTTCACTCATGTTTGTCACTTTCCCACTGAATTATACACAAAATGAAAAAGTTTTGACATGCAGAACGAAAAAAAAAGTTTTTAAAAATATGCATATTTTCATTATCAAAGGCTCATATTCAATTGCAAATGGCCATACATGCACATTGGACCTTTCGATGCCATATATGCAATTTCTCATTCAGTGATCTGATGCACTTCCCATGCCAGATACACGCACGCAGTCAAGTTCTGAGCTTAAAACCTCAAAAGCGTGCTTTCATGAAATGCAATTCACCAAGTTTCAGAGCTCTAAGCTCGCATTCTTCTAAAAAAAGCAAGTTTCAGAGATATATTCACTTGCAAATGGCCATACATACACATTAGGGGCCATATATACTTTGAAACAAATTCACTCTCATTCAGTCATTTGTCACATTTCACTCATGTTTTGTCACTTTCCCACTGAATTACACACAAAATGAAAGTTTTGACATGCAGACAGAAAAAAAAAAAGCAAGTTTTTAAAAATATGCATATTTTCACTTCTTCAAGCTCATATTCAATTGCAAATGGCCATACATGCACATTGGACCTATCGATGCCATATATGCTTTGCACAGTGATCTGATGCACTTCCCATGCCAGATACACGCACAAAGTCAAGTTCTGAGCTTAAAACTCAAAAGCGTGCTTTCATGAAAGTGCATATAGCCACAGTTTCAGAGCTCTAGCTCGCTTCCTTCTTCAGGAGATAGAAACAAATTCTCTCTCATTCAGTCATATAGTCACATTTCACTCATGTTTGTCACTTTCCACTGAATTACACACAAAATGAAAGTTTTGACATGCAGACAGAAAAAAAAAAGTTTTTTAAAAATATGCATATTTTCACTTCAGAAGCTCATATTCACTTGCAAATGGCCATACATGCACATTGGACCTATCGATGCCATATATGCTTTGCACAGTGATCTGAAGCACTTCCATGCCAGATACATGCACAAATTCAAGTTCTGAGCTTAAAACCTCAAAAAGCGTGCTTTCATGAAAGTCGTTATAGCCACAGTTTCAGAGCTCTAGCTCGCTTCCTTCGGAGATAGAAACAAATTCACTCTCATTCAGTCATATAGTCACATTTCACTCATGTTTGTCACTTTCCCACTGAATTACACACAAATGAAAAGTTTTGACATGCAGAACGAAAAAAAAAAAGTTTTTAAAAATATGCATATTTTCACTTCAAAGCTCATATTCAATTGCAAATGGCCATACATGCACATTGGACCTATCGATGCCATATATGCTTTGCACAGTGATCTGATACTTCCCATACCAGATACACGCACGAGGTTAAGTTCTGAGCTTAAAACCTCAAAAGCGTGCTTTCATGAAAGTCTCGCGTATAGCCACAGTTTCAGAGCTCTAGCTCCGCTTCCTTCTGGAGATAGAAAACAAATTCACTCTCATTCAGTCATATTGTCACATTTCACTCATGTTTGTCACTTTCCCACTGAATTACACACAAAATGAAAGTTTTGACATGCAGACAGAAAAAAAAAGAAAGTTTTTAAAATATGCATATTTTCACTTCAGAAGCTCATATTCAATTCCAAATGGCCATACATGCACATTGGACCAATCGATGCCATATATGCTTTGCACAGTGATCTGTTCGAGCACTTCCCATGCCAGATACATGCACAGGTTCAAGTTCTGAGCTTAAAACCTCAAAAAGCGTGCTTTTTCATGAAAGTGCGTATAGCCACAGTTTCAGCGCTCTAGCTCCCTTTCTTACGGAGATAGAAACAAATTCACTCTCATTCAGTCATATAGTCACATTTCACTCATGTTTGTCACTTTCCCACTGAATTATACACAAATGAAAAGTTTTGACATGCAGACAAAAAAAAAAGTTTTTAAAAATATGCATATTTTCACTTCAAGCTCATATTCAATTGCAAATGGCCATACATGCACATTGGACCTATCGATGCCATATATGCTTTGCACAGTGATCTGATGCACTTCCCATGCTAGATACACGCACGGAGTCAAGTTCTGAGCTTAAAACCTCGAAGAAGCGTGCTTTCATGAAAGTGCATATAGCCACAGTTTCAGAGCACTAGCTCGCCTTCTTACGGATATAGAAACAAATTCTCTCTCATTCAGTCATTTTGTCACATTTCACTCATGTTTGTCACTTTCCCACTGAATTACACACAAAATGAAAGTTTTGTCATGCAGACAGAAAAAAAAAAAAAAGTTTTTTAAAATGTGCATATTTTCACTTCAGAAGCTCATATTCAATTCCAAATGGCCATACATGCACATTGGACCAATCGATGCCATATATGCAAATGCAGTGATCTGAAGCACTTCCCATGGCCAGATACATGCACAAATTCAAGTTCTGAGCTTAAAACCTCAAAAAGCGTGCTTTTCATGAAAGTGCGTTATAGCCACAGTTTCAGCGTTCTAGCTCGCTTCCTTGAAAGTCACGAATCCTTCCTTCTGAAAACAAATTCACTCTCATTCAGTCATATAGTCACATTTCACTCATGTTTGTCACTTTCCCACTGAATTATACACAAAATAAAAAGTTTTGACATGCAGAACGAAAAAAAAAAGTTTTTAAAAATATGCATATTTTCATTAAAGCTCATATTCAATTGCAAATGGCCATACATGCACATTGGACCCTATCGATGCCATATATGCTTTGCACAGTGATCTGATGCACTTCCCATGCCAGATACATGCATGAGTATTCAAGTTCTGAGCTTAAAACCTCAAAAAAACGTGTTTTCATGAAAGTGCATATAGCCACAGTTTCATAGCTCAAGCTAAACCTTCCTTCACGGAGATAGAAACAAATTCACTCTCATTCAGTCATTTTTTTTTGTCACATTTCCTCATGTTTGTCACTTTCCCACTGAATTACACACAAAATGAAAGTTTTGACATGCAGACAGAAAAAAAAAAAGAAAGTTTTTAAAATATGCATATTTTCACTTCAAAACTCATATTCACTTCAAATGGCCCTACATGGTCATTGGACCAATCGATCCCATATATGCTTTGCACAGTGATCTGAACCACTTCCCAGGCCAGATACATGCACAAATTCAAGATTCTGAGCTTAAAACCTCAAAGCGTGTTTTCATGAAAGTGCGTATAGCCACAGTTTCAGAGCTATAGCTCGATTCTTCGGAGATAGAAACAAATTCACTCTCATTCAGTCATATAGTCACATTTCACTCATGTTTGTCACTTTCCCACTGAATTACACACAAAATGAAAAATTTTGACATGCAGAAGGAAAAAAAAAAAAGCAAGTTTTTTAAAATATGCATATTTTCACTTCAAACTCATATTCACTTGCAAATGGCCATACATGCACATTGGACCTATCGATGCCATATATGCTTTGCACAGTGATCTGATGCTCATCCATACCAGATACACTCACGAGTCAAGTTCTGAGCTTAAAACCTCAAAAAGCGTGCTTTCATGAAAGTGCGTATAGCCACAGTTTCAGAGCTCTAGCTCGCTTCCTTACGGAGATAAAAACAAATTCACTCTCATTCAGTCATATAGTCACATTTCACTCATTTTTGTCACTTTCCCACTGAATTATACACAAAATGAAAAGTTTTGACATGCAGACAGAAAAAAAAAGCAAGTTTTAAAAATATGCATATTTTCACTTCCAAGCTCATATTCACTTGCAAATGTCCATACATGCACATTGGACCAATCGATGCCATATATGCTTTGCACAGTGATCTGATGCAGTGCCCAGGCCAGATACACGCACAGGTTCATGTTCTGAGCATAAAACCTCAAAAGCGTGCTTTCATGAAAGTCTTGTGCCCAGCCACAGTTTCAGAGCTCTAGCTAAGCTTCCTTCTGGAGATAGAAACAAATTCACTCTCATTCAGTCATTTTGTCACATTTCACTCATGTTTGTCTCTTTCCCAATGAATTACACACAAAATGAAAGTTTTGACATGCAGACAGAAAAAAAAAAAGTTTTTAAAAATGTGCATATTTTCACTTCAGAAACTCATATTCACTTGCAAATGGCCATACATGCACATTGGACCAATCGATCCCATATATGCTTTGCACAGTGATCTGATGCACTTTCCATGCCAGATACACGCACAAATTCAAGTTCTGAGCTTAAAATCTCAAAAAAGCGTGCTTTCATGAAAGTCGTATAACCACAGTTTCAGAGCTCTTGCTAAGCTTCCTTCGGAGATAGCAACAAATTTACTCTCATTCAGACATTTTGTCAATTTTCACTCATGTTTGTCACTTTCCCACTGAAATACCGAAAATGAAAGTTTTGACATGCAGACAGAAAAAAAAAAGTTTTTAAAAATATGCATATTTTCACTTCAGAAACTCATATTCACTTGCAAATGGCCATACATGCACATTGGACCAATCGATCCCATATATGCTTTGCACAGTGATCTGAAGCACTTTCCATGCCAGATACATGCACAAATTCAAGTTCTGAGCTTAAAACCTCAAAAGCGTGCTTTCATGAAAGTGCGTATAGCCACAGTTTCAGAGCTCTAGCTCGCTTCCTTTAGATAGCAACAAATTCACTCTCATTCAGTCATATAGTCAATTTTCACTCATGTTTGTCACTTTCCCAATTAGGAATACACACAAAATGAAAAGTTTTGACATGCAGACAGAAAAAAAAAGCAAGTTTTAAAAATATGCATATTTTCACTTCAAAGCTCATATTCACTTGCAAATGGCCATACATGCACATTGGACCTGTCGATGCCATATATGCTTTGCACAGTGATCTGATACTTCCCAGGCCAGATACATGCAGGTTCATGTTCTGAGTATAAAACCTCAAACAAGCGTTCTTTCATGAAAGTGCGTATAGCCACAGTTTCAGAGCTCTAGCTCGCTTCCGTTCTGGAGATAGAAACAAATTCACTCTCATTCAGTCATTTTGTCACATTTCTCTCATTTTTGTCACTTTCCCCACTGAATTACACACAAAATGAAAGTTTTTGACATGCAGACAGAAAAAAAAAGTTTTTAAAAATGTGCATATTTTCACTTCAAAAGCTCATATTCAATTCCAAATGGCCATACATGCACATTGGTCCTATCGATGCCATATATGCTATGCACAGTGATCTGATGCACTTCCATTTCAGATACATGCACAGAGTCAAGTTCTGTGCTTAAAACCTCAAAAGCGTGCTTTCATGAAAGTGCATATAGCCACAGTTTCAGAGTTCTGGCTCCTTCCGTTCTGGAGATAGAAACAAATTCACTCTCATTCAGTCATTATGTCAATATTTCACTCATGTTTGTCACTTTCCCACTGAATTATACACAAAATGAAAAGTTTTGACATGCAGACAGAAAAAAAAAAAGTTTTAAAAATGTGTATATTTTCAGTTCAGAAGCTCATATTCAATTCAAATGGCCATACATGCACATTGGACCAATCGATGCCATATAACAAATGCACAGTGATCTGATGCAGTTCCCAGGCCAGATACAAGCACAGGTTCAAGTTCTGAGCTTAAAACCTCAAAAAGCGTGTTTTCATGAAAGTGCGTATAGCCACAGTTTCAGCGCTCTAGCTCCCTTCCTTACGGAGATAGAAACAAATTCAATCTCATTCAGTCATATAGTCACATTTCACTAATGTTTGTCACTTTCCCACTGAATTATACACAAAATGAAAAAGTTTTGACATGCAGACAGAAAAAAAAGCAAGTTTTTAAAAATATGCATATTTTCACTTCAAAACTCATATTCACTTGCAAATGGCCATACATGCACATTGGACCAATCGATCCCATATATGCTTTGCACAGTGATCTGAAGCACTTTCAGGCCAGATACATGCACAAATTCAAGTTCTGAGCTTAAAACCTCAAAAAGCGTGCTTTCATGAAAGTCGCGTATAGCCACAGTTTCAGAACTCTAGCTTCGCTTCCTTCTGGGAGATAGAAACAAATTAACTCTCATTCAGTCATTATGTCAATTTTCACTCATGTTTGTCACTTTCCCACTGAAATACACAAAAATGAAAAGTTTTTTGACATGCAGACAGAAAAAAAAAAAGTTTTTAAAAATGTGCATATTTTCACTTCAGAAGCTCATATTCAATTCCAAATGGCCATACATGCACATTGGACCTATCGATGCCATATATGCTTTGCACAGTGATCTGATGCACTTCCATGCCAGATATACGCACGGAGTCAAGTTCTGAGCTTAAAACCTCAAAAAAGCGTGCTTTCATGAAAGTGCGTATAGCCACAGTTTCAGAGCTCTAGCTCGCTTCCTTCCGAGAGATAGAAACAAATTCACTCTCATTCAGTCATTTTGTCACATTTCACTCATGTTTGTCTCTTTCCCACTGAATTACACACAAAATAAAAGTTTTGACATGCAGACAGAAAAAAAAGAAAGTTTTTAAAAATATGCATATTTTCACTTCAGAAACTCATATTCACTTGCAAATGGACATACATGCACATTGGACCAATCGATCCCATATATGCTTTGCACAGTGATCTGAAGCACTTTCCAGGCCAGAAACATGCACAAATTCAAGTTCTGAGCTTAAAACCTCAAAAGAAGCGTGCTTTCATGAAAGTGCGTATAGCCACAGTTTCAGAGCTCTAGCTCGCTTCCTTACGGAGATAGCAGCCAAATTTACTCTCATTAAGACATATAGCAATATTTCACTCATGTTTGTCGCTTTCCCACTGAGGAATACCGAAAATGAAAAGTTTTGACATACAGAACGATAAAAAAACAAATTTTTTAAAAAAATGCATATTTTCACTTAAGAAGCTCATATTCACTTGCAAATGGCCATACATGCACATTGGACCTATCGATGCCATATATGCTTTGCACAGTGATCTGATGCAGTTCCCAGGCCAGATACACGCACGGTTCAAGTTCTGAGCTTAAAACCTCAAAAGCGTGCTTTCATGAAAGTGCGTATAGCCACAGTTTCAGCGCTCTATTTCTCGCTTCGTTACGGAGATAGAAACAAATTAACTCTCATTCAGTCATTATAGTCACATTTCACTCATGTTTGTCACTTTCCCACTGAATTACACAAAAAATGAAAGTTTTGACATGCAGACAGAAAAAAAAAAGTTTTTAAAATGTGCATATTTTCACTTCAGAAGCTCATATTCAATTCCAAATGGCCATACATGCACATTGGGACTAATCGATGCCATATAACGCTTTGCACAGTGATCTGATGCACTTCCCATGTCAGATACACGCACGGAGTCAAGTTCTGAGCTTAAAACCTCAAAGCGTGCTTTCATGAAAGTCATTATAAAGCCACAGTTTCAGAGCTCTGGCTCCCGTTCTGAGAGATAAAACAAATTAACTCTCATTCAGTCATTATGTCACATTTCACTCATGTTTGTCACTTTCCCACTGAATTACACACAAAATAAAGTTTTGACATGCAGATAGAAAAAAAAAAAAGTTTTTAAAAATGTGTAAATTTTCACTTCAGAAGCTCATATTCAATTCCAAATGGCCGTACATGCACATTGGACCAATCGATGCCATATAACAAATGCACAGTGATCTGTAGCAGTACAGGCCAGATACAACACAGGTTCAAGTTCTGAGCATAAAACCTCAAAAAGCGTGTTTTCATGAAGATGCATTATAGCAACAGTTTCAGCTCTAGCTCCCTTCCTTCAGGAGATAGAAACAAATTCACTCTCATTCAGTCATTTGGTCACATTTCACTCATGTTTGTCACTTTCCCACTGAATTACACACAAAATGAAAGTTTTGACATGCAGACAGAAAAAAAAAAAAGTTTTTAAAAATATGCATATTTTTCACTTCAGAAGCTCATATTCAATTCAAATGGCCATACATGAACATTGGGCCTATCGATGCCATATATGCTTTGCACATGATCTGATGCACTTCCCATGTCGAATACACTTTGAGGTCAAGTTCTGAGCTTAAAACCTCAAAAAAGCGTGCTTTCATGAAAGTCTCGAAAAGCCACAGTTTCAGAGCTCTGGCTCAACCGTTCTGGAGATAAAACAAATTAACTCTCATTCAGTCATTATGTCACATTTCACTCATGTTTGTCGCTTTCCCACTGAATTACACACAAAAATGAAAAGTTTTGACATGCAGACAGAAAAAAAAAAAAGATTTTTTAAAATATGCATATTTTTCACTTCAGAAACTAATATTCACTTGCAAATGGCCATACATGCACATTGGACCAATCGATGCCATATAACAAATGCACAGTGATCTGTAGCAGTTCCCAGGCCAGATACAAGCACAGGTTCAAGTTCTGAGCATAAAACCTCAAAAAGCGTGTTTTCATGAAAATCGTATAGCCAGAGTTTCAGCGCTCTGGCTCCCCTACCTTCTGGGAGATAGAAACAAATTCACTCTCATTCAGTCATATAGTCACATTTCACTCATGTTTGTCACTTTCACACTGAATTATACACAAAAATGAAAAGTTTTGACAGGCTGCAACGAAAAAAATGCAAGTTTTTAAAAATATGCATATTTTCACTGAAGAAACTCATATTCACTTGCAAATGGCCATACATGCACATTGGACCAATCGATGCCATATATGCTTTGCAAAGTGATCTGATGCACTTCCCATGCCAGATACATGCACGGATTAAAGTTCTGAGCTTAAAACCTCAAAAAGCGTGCTTTCATGAAAGTCGTATAGCCACAGTTTCAGAGCTCTGGCTTCGCTTTCTTCTGGAGATAGAAACAAATTCACTCTCATTCAGTCATTTTTGTCACATTTCACTCATGTTTGTCACTTTCCCACTGAATTACACAAAATGAAAGTTTTGACATGCAGACAAAAAAAAAAAGTTTTTAAAAATATGCATATTTTCACTTCAGAAACTAATATTCAATTGCAAATGGCCATACATGCACATTGGACCAATCGATCCCATATATGCTTTGCACAGTGATCTGAAGCACTTTCCAGGCCAATACATGCACAAATTCAAGATCTGAGGTTAAAACCTCAAAAGCGTGCTTTCATGAAAGTGCGCGTATAGGCACAGTTTCAGAGCTCTAAGCTCGCTTACTCCTGGGACATAGCACCAAATTTACTCTCATTAAGTCATATAGCAATATTTCACTCATGTTTGTCACTTTCCCACTGAGAATACCGAAAATGAAAAGTTTGACATGCAGAGCAGAAAAAAAAAAAAGTTTTAAAAATATGCATATTTTCACTTCAAACTCATATTCACTTGCAAATGGCCATACATGCACATTGGACCTATCGATGCCATATATGCTTTGCACAGTGATCTGTAACAGTGCCCAGGCCAGATGCAGGCACAGGTTCATGTTCTGAGCATAAAACCTCAAAAAAGCGTGCTTTCATGAAAGTCGCGTATAGCCACAGTTTCAGAGCCCTAGCTCGCTTCCTTCTGGAGATAAAGAAACACATTCACTCTTATTCAGTCATTTTGTCACATTTCACTCATTTTTTGTCACTTTCCTGCTGAATTACACCGCGAAATGAAAGTTTTGACATGCAGACAGAAAAAAAAGAAAGTTTTTAAAAATGTGTATATTTTCACTTCAGAAGCTCATATTCAATTCCAAATTGCCATACATGCACATTGGGCCTATCGATGCCATATATGCTTTGCACAGTGATCTGATGCACTTCCCATGCCAGATACTGCACGGAGTCAAGTTCTGATCTTAAAACCTAAAAAAGCGTGCTTTCATGAAAGTCATTATAGCCACAGTTCAGAGCTCTGGCGCTCCCTTCTTACTGGAGATAGCACCAAATTTACTCTCATTCAGTCATATAGCCATATTTCACTCATGTTTGTCACTTTCCCACAGAATTATACACAAAATGAAAAGTTTTGACATACAGAACGAAAAAAAAGCAAGTTTTAAAAATATGCATATTTTTTTTCTTAAACTCATATTCAATTGCAAATGGCCATACATCCACATTGGACCTATCGATCCCATATATTCTTTGCACAGTGATCTGAAGCACTTTCCAGGCCAGATACATGCACAATTCAAGTTCTGAGGTTAAAACCTCAAAAGAAGCGTCTTTCATGAAAGTCATTATAGCCACATTTCAGAGCTCTGGCTTCGGCTTTCTTCTGAGATAAAACAAATTCACTCTCATTCAGTCATTTTGTCACATTTTCACTCATGTTTGTCACTTTCCACTGAATTACACACAAAATGAAAGTTTTGACATGCAGACATAAAAAAAAAGCAAGTTTAAAAATATGCATATTTTCACTTCAGAAACTAATATTCACTTGCAAATGGCCATACATGCACATTGGACCAATCGATCCCATATATTCTTTGCACAGTGATCTGAAGCACTTTCAGGCCAGATACATGCACAAATTCAAGTTCTGAGGGTTAAAACCTCAAAAGCGTGCTTTCATGAAAGTCGATATAGCCACAGTTCAGAGCTCTGGCTAAAGCTTACTTCTGGGAGATAGCACCAAATTTACTCTCATTAAGTCATATAGCAATATTTCACTCATGTTTTTTTTTCCCACTGTGGAATACCAAAAATGGAAATGTTTTGACATGCAGACGAAAAAAAGCAAGTTTTTAAAAATATGCATATTTTTCATAAGAAGCTCATATTCACTTGCAAATGGCCATACATGCATTGGACCTATCGATGCCATATATGCTTTGCAGAGTGATCTGTAGCAGTGCCCCAGGCCAGATACACGCACAGGTTCATGTTCTGAGCATAAAACCTCAAAAAGCGTTCTTTCATGAAATTGCGTATAGCCACAGTTTCAGACTCTAGCTTCGCTTCCTTCGGAGATATAAAACAAATTCACTCTCATTCAGTCATTTTGTCACATTTTACTCATTTTTGTCCACTTTCCCACTGAATTACACACGAAATGAAAGTTTTGACAGGCAGACAGAAAAAAAAAGAAGTTTTAAAAATTTGCATATTTTTCATAAAGCTCATATTCACTTGCAAATGGCCATACATGCACATTGGACCAATCGATGCCATATAACAAATTTGCACAGTGATCTAAACACTTCCCAGGCCAGATACATGCAAATTCAAGTTCTGAGCTTAAAACCTCAAAAAGCGTGCTTTCATAAAAAAGTCGCGTAGCCACAGTTTCAGAGCTCTAGCTAAACCGTTCTGGAGATAGAAAAACAAATTAACTCTCATTCAGTCATTTTGTCACATTTCACTCATGTTTATCACTTTCCCACTGAAATACACACAAAATGAAAGTTTTGACATGCAGACAGAAAAAAATGAAAGTTTTTAAAAATGTGTATATTTTCACTTCAGAAGCTCATATTCAATTCCAAATGGCCATACTTGCACATTGGACCAATCGATGCCATATAACAAATGCACTGTGATCTGTAGCAGTTCCCAGGCAAGATACAAGCTCAGGTTCAAGTTCTGAGCTTAAAACCTCAAAAAGCGTTTTTTCATGAAAAAGCGTATAGCCACAGTTTCAGCGCTCTGGCTAAGCTTCCTTCTGAGGAATAGAAAACAAATGCAATCTCATTCAAGGCATATAGTCACATTTTACTCATGTTTGTCACTTTCCCACTGAATTACACACAAATGAAAAGTTTTGACATGCAGACAGAAAAAAAATAAAAAGTTTTTTAAAATGTGTATATTTTCACTTCAGAAGCTCATATTCAATTCCAAATGGCCATACATGTACATTGGACCAATCGATTGTCATATAACAAATGCATAGTGATCTGATGCACTTCCCATGCCAGATACACGCACGGAGTGAAGTTCTGAGCTTAAAACCTCAAAGAAGCGTGCTTTCATGAAAGTGCGTATAACCACAGTTTCAGAGCTCTAGCTAAAACACTTCTGGAGATAGAAACAAATTCACTCTCATTCAGTCATTTTGTCACATTTCACTCATGTTTGTCGCTTTCCCACTGAATTACACACAAAATGAAAGTTTTGACATGCAGACAGAAAAAAAAGAAAGTTTTTAAAAATATGCATATTTTCACTTCAGAAACTAATATTCACTTGCAAATGGCCAAACATGCACATTGGACCAATCGATCCCATATATGCTTTGCACAGTGATCTGAAGCACTTTCCAGGCCAGATACATGCACAAATTCAAGTTCTGAGCTTAAAACCTCAAAAAGCGTGCGTTCATGAAAGTCGTATAGCCACAGTTTCAGAGCTCTATTTCGCTCTTACGGAGATAGCACCAAATTTACTCTCATTCCAGTCATATAGCAATATTTCACTCATGTTTGTCGCTTTCCCACTGAGGAATACGGAGAAAATGAAAAGTTTTGACATGCAGACAGAAAAAAAAAAGTTTTTTTAAAAATATGCATATTTTCACTTCAAAACTCATATTCACTTGCAAATGGCCATACATGCACATTGGACCTATCGATGCCATATATACTTTGCACAGTGATCTGATGCACTTCCCATGTCAGATACAAGCACAGGTCAAGTTCTGAGCTTAAAACCTCAAAAGCGTGCTTTTCATGAAAGTCGCATTATAGCCTCAGTTTCAGAGCTCTAGCTCGCTTCATTCACGAGATAGAAACAAATTAACTCTCATTCAGTCATTATGTCACATTTCACTCATGTTTGTCACTTTCCCACTGAATTACACACAAAATGAAAGTTTTGACATGGAGACAGAAAAAAAAAAAAAGTTTTTTAAAAAATGTGTATATTTTCACTTCAGAAGCTCATATTCAATTCCAAATGGCCATACATGCACATTGGACCAATCGATGCCATATAACAAATGTACAGTGATCTGTAGCAGTTCCCAGGCCAGATACAAGCACAGGTTCAAGTTCTGAGCTTAAAACCTCAAAAAGCGTGTTTTTCATGAAAGTCAAGTATAGCCTCAGTTTCAGAGCTCTAGCTCGCTTCCTTCTGGGAGATAAAGAAACAAATTCACTCTCATTCAGTCATTTTGTCACATTTCACTCATGTTTGTCACTTTCCCACTGAATTACACACAAAATGAAAGTTTTGACATGCAGATAGAAAAAAAAGTTTTTAAAAATGTGTATATTTTCACTTCAGAAGCTCATATTCAATTCCAAATTGCCGTACATGCACATTGGACCAATCGATGCCATATATAAAATGCACAGTGATCTGTAGCAGTTCCCACGACAGATACAAGCACAGGTTCAAGTTCTGAGCATAAAACCTCAAAGAAGCGTTTTTTCATGAAAGTGCGTATAGCCACAGTTTCAGCGCTCTAGCTCCCTTCCTTACGGAGATAGAAACAAATTCACTCTCATTCAGTCATATAGTCACATTTCACTCATGTTTCTCACTTTCCCACTGAATTGTACACAAAATGAAAAGTTTTGACATGCAGAACGAAAAAAAAAGCAAGTTTTTAAAATTATGCATATTTTCACTTAAGAAGCACATATTCAATTGCAAATGGCCATACATGCACATTGGACCTATCTATGCCATATATGCTTTGCACAGTGATCTGTAGCAGTTCCCAGGCCAGATACAAGCACAGGTTCAAGTTCTGAGCTTAAAACCTCAAAGAAGCGTGCTTTCATGGAAGTGCGTATAGCCACAGTTTCAGAGCTCTAGCGCGCTTCGTTACGGAGATAGAAACAAATTCACTGTCATTCAGTCATTATGTCACATTTCACTCATGTTTGTCACTTTCCCACTGAATTACACACAAAATGAAAGTTTTGACATGCAGACAGAAAAAAAAAGTTTTTTAAAATGTGTATATTTTCACTTCAAAGCTCATATTAAATTCCAAATGGCCATACATGCACATTGGACCAATCGATGCCATATAACAAATGCACAGTGATCTGTAGCAGTTCCCAGCCAGATACAAGCACAGGTTCAAGTTCTGGGCTTAAAACCTCAAGAACCGTGTTTTCATGAAAGTGCATTATAGCCACAGTTTCAGCGCTCTAGCTCCTTCCTTCTGGAGATAAAACAAATTCACTCTCATTCAGTCATATAGTCACATTTCACTCATGTTTGTCCCTTTCCACTGAATTATACCCAAAATGAAAAAGTTTTGACAGGCAGAACAAAAAAAAAAGCAAGTTTTTAAAAATATGCATATTTTTCTTAAGAAACTCATATTCACTTGCAAATGGCCATACATATGCACATTGGACCAATCGATGCCATATATGCTTTTGCACAGTGATCTCTTAGCAGTTTCAGAGCCAGATACATGCACAAATTCAAGTTCTGAGCTTAAAACCTCAAAAGCGTGTTTTCATGAAAGTCTTCAGCCACAATTTCAGAGCTCTGGCTAAGCAAGTTCTGAGCTTAAAACCTAGATAATGAAACAAATACTCTCTAATTCAGTCATTTTGTCACATTTCACTCATTTTTGTCACTTTCCACTGAATTATACCAAAAAATGAAAAAGTTTTGACAGGCAGAACGAAAAAAAAAAAGTTTTTTAAAAATATGCATATTTTCACTTCAAGCTCATATTCAATTCCAAATGGCCATACATGCACATTAGACCAATCGATCCCATATATGCTTTGCACAGTGATCTGATGCATCTCCCATGTCAGATACATGCACAAATTCAAGTTCTGAGCTTAAAACCTCAAAAAGAAGCGTGATTTCATGAAAGTCATTATAGCCTCAGTTTCAGAGCTCTGGCTAAGCCGTTCCTTCTGAGATAGAAACAAATTAACTCTAATTCAGTCATTATGTCACATTTTCACTCATTTTTGTCACTTTCCCACTGAATTACACACAAAATGAAAGTTTTGACATGCAGACAGAAAAAAAAAGTTTTTTAAAAATGTGCATATTTTCACTTCAAAACTCAAATTCAATTCCAAATGGCCATTCATGCACATTGGGACTATCAATGCCATAAACGCTTTGCACAGTGATCTGATGCAGTTCCCAGGCCAGATACAAGCACAGGTTCAAGTTCTGAGCTTAAAACCTCAAAAGAAAGCGTGTTTTCATGAAAGTCTCGTATAGCCTCAGTTTCAGAGCTCTAGCTCGCTTAAGTTCTAGGAATGAAACAAATTCACTCTCATTCAGTCATTTTGTCACATTTCACTCATGTTTGTCACTTTCCCACTGAATTATACAAAAATGAAAAGTTTTGACATGCAGACAGAAAAAAAAAAGGATTTTAAAAATATGCATATTTTCACTTAAAGCTCATATTCAATTGCAAATGGCCATTCATGCACATTGGACCAATCGATCCCATATAACAAATGCTGAGTGATCTGAAGCAGTTTCCCAGGCCAGATACAAGCACAAATTCAAGTTCTGAGCTTAAAACCTCAAAAAAGCGTGCTTTCATGAAAGTCATTATAGCCACAGTTTCAGAGCTCTAGCTAAGCTTCCTTCTGGGAGATAGAAACAAATTCACTAATTCAGTCATTTTGTCATATTTCACTCATTTTGTCACTCTCCCACTGAATTACACAAAATGAAAACTTTTGACATGCAGACAGAAAAAAAAAGCAAGTTTTTAAAAATATGCATATTTTTTCCTTCAAACTCATATTCAATTCAAATGGCCATACAAGCACATTGGGACTATCGAAACCATAAACGCTTTGGACATGATCTGAAGCACTTTCATATCCAGATACATGCACAAATCAAGTTCTGAGCTTAAAACCTCAAAAAGCGTGCTTTCATGAAAGTGCGTATAGCCACAGTTTCAGAACTCTAGCTCGCTTCCTTACTGAGATATAAAACAAATTAACTCTCATTCAGTCATTTTGTCATATTTCACTCATTTTTTGTCACTTTCCCACTGAATTACACACAAAATGAAAGTTTTGACATGCAGACAGAAAAAAAAAAAAAGTTTTTAAAAATATGCATATTTTCACTTCAAGCTCATATTCAATTCAAATGGCCATTCATGCACATTGGACCTGTCGATGCCATATATGCTTTGCAGAGTGATCTGTACAGTTCCCAGAGCCAGATAAAGCACAGGTTCATGTTCTGGGCTTAAAACCTCAAAAAGCGTGCTTTCATGAAAGTGCGTATAGCCACAGTTTCAGAGCTCTAGCTAAGCTTCCTTCTGGAGATAGAAACAAATTCCACTCTCATTCAGTCATTTTGTCACATTTCACTCATGTTTGTCCTTTCTCACTGAATTACACACAAATGAAAGTTTTGACAGGCAGAGAAAAAAAAAGCAAGTTTTTAAAAATGTGCATATTTTTCTTAAGCTCATATTCACTTGCAAATGGCCATACATGCACATTGGGACTATCGATGCCATATATAGCTTTGCTGATGATCTGATGCCTTTTCGGAGCCAGATACATGCACAAATTCAGAAGTTCTGAGCTTAAAACCTCAAAGCGTGCTTTCATAAAAAAGTGCGAGCCACAATTTCAGAGCTCTAGCTACGCCGTTCTGGAGATAGAAACAAATTAACTCTCATTCCAGTCATTATGTCACATTTCACTCATGTTTATCACTTTTCCCTGAAATACACACAAAAATGAAAGTTTTGACATGCAGACAGAAAAAAATAGAAAAAAAAAAAAGGATTTTTAAAATTGTATGTTTTCACTTCAGAAGCTCATATTCAATTCAAATGGCCATACTTGCACATTGGACCAATCGATGCCATATAACAAATACTTTTCCTCTTAAGCGGTTCCCAGGCAAGATACAAGCTCGGGTTCAAGTTCTGAGCTTAAAACCTCAAAAAGCGTTTTTTCATGAAAAAAGCGTATATACAGTTTCAGCGCTCTAGCTCGCTTCCCTTCTGAGATAAAACAAATGCAATCTCATTCAGGCATATAGTCACATTTTACTCATGTTTGTCACTTTCCCACTGAATTACACACAAAATGAAAGTTTTTGACATGCAGACAGAAAAAAATGAAAGTTTTTAAAAATATTGTATATTTTCCACTTCAAGAAGCTCATATTCAATTCAAATGGCCATACATGTAATTGATTGTCGATCATATTCCAAATGCATAGTGATCTGATGCTTCTATTGGACAAAATCGATCTGATGCTTTGCAAACCCCAAAAGCGTGCCAGATACATGCAAGATTCAGTTCTAACCTTGAAACCTCAAAAAAGCGTGCTCTCATGAAAGTCAAAACACCACAATTCACAAACTGGCTTCACTCCTTCATTCAGTTTATTTCATTAATCGCCTGTGTCTTTCTCATGTTTGTCGCTTTTTCCCTGAATTACAAAAAATGAAAAAGTTTGACATGCAGAACAGAAAAAAAAGAAGTTTTTAAAAATATGCATATTTCATTTCAAACTCATATTCACTTGCAAAATGGCCATACATGCACATTGGACCAATCGATCCCATATATGCTTTGCTGATGATCTGATGCACTTTCCAGGCCAGACCATGCACAAATTCAAGTTCTGAAACCAACCTCAAGCGTTAGCGTTCATGAAAGTCATTATAGCCACAGTTTCAGAGCTCTAGCTCGCTTCATACGGAGATAAGAAACAAATTCTCTCATTAAGTCATATATAAATATTTCACTCATGTTTGTCACTTTCCCAATGAATTACGGAAAAAATAAGTTTTGACATGCAGACGAAAAAAAAGTTTTTAAAATATGCATATTTTTCACTTCAAGAAACTCATATTCAATTCAAATGGCCATACATACATTGGACCAATCGTGCCATATATATAATTTGCTGATGATCTGGTGCACTTCCCATACAGATACACACCGCAGGGAGTGAAGTTCTGAGCTTAAAACCTCAAAGCGTGCTTTCATGAAAGTCACGTATAACCACAGTTTTCAGAGCTCTAGCTAAACACTTCTGGAGATACAAACAAATTCACTCTCCATTCGATCATTATGTCACATTTCACTCATGTTTGTCGCTTTCCCACTGGATACACAAAATGAAAGTTTTGACATGGAGACAAAAAAAAAAGTTTTAAAAATATATTTTCACTTCAAGCTCTTTTCAATTTGCCACTAATATTCACTTGGACCAATCGATGCCAAATAACAAATTGGACCAATCGATCCCATATAGTTCCCAGGCCTGATACAAGCACAGGTTCAAGTTCTGAGCTTAAAACCTCAAAGCGTCGTGTTTTTCATGAAAGTCGTATAGCCTCAGTTTCAGAGCTCTGGCTTTCAGCTTCCCTTCTGAGATAACAACAAATTCACTCTCATTCCAGTCATTTTTGTCACATTTCACTCATGTTTGTCACTTTCCACTGAATTACACACAAAATGAAAGTTTTTTTGTCTGCATACAAAAAAAAAAAGTTTTAAAATATGTATATTTTCACTTCAAGCTCATATTCAATTCCATGGCCATACATGCATGCACGATTGGATATATGCTTTGCCAGTGATCTAAACCTTTCAGTGATCTGTAGCTAGTTCCCTCAAAGAAGCGTGCTTTCATGATACAAGCACAGGTTCAAGTTCTGATTCGGAGATAGAAAAAAATTTTCATGAAGTGCGTATAGCCACAGTTTCAGCGCTCTGGCTCCCTTCCTTCACCCGAAAAATGAAACAAATTCACTTTTCCCAGTCATATAGTCAAAATAGCTCATTTTCTCTCTTTCCCCGCAAAAAAGTTTTAAAAATGTGTATATTTTCATGAAAAAAAAGCAAGTTTTACATGCAAATTATGCATATTTTCATATAACAAATGTATTCATCTGTAAATGGCCATTCATGCACGATACAAGCCTATCTATTCTGAGCTTAAAACCTCAAAAGAGCCCATGAGAATCTTATAGCCTCAGTTCCCAGGCCTAGATACAAGCACAGGTTCAAAGTTAGAAACAAATTCACTCTCAAACCCTCATTTGTATACATTTCATGGATGTTTGCGTATTCCCACTGAATCACACACTAGCGCGCTTCGTTTGGACATAAAGATAAAAAAAAGTTTTTCATTCAGTGTATTTTCACTTCAAATACATTTCAATTCCAAATTTGTCACATTGGACCAATGAATGCCATATATAAAATGCAAGTTTTGACATTCCCAGACAAGAAAAAAAAAAGGTTTTTAAAATGTGTATATTTTCCTCAAAGAAGCTTTTTTATTAAATTCCGTATAGCCCATACACAGTTTAAGGCTGCTCTGGCTCCTTCATATCTTATATGCACAAATTGATCATTCAGTCAGTCACAGTTCCCAGGTTTCTACAAGCACAGGTTCCAAAATTCTGGGCTTTTTGACATGCAAAACCTCAAAAACGTGTTTTTTAAAATTCATATTTTCACTTAAAAACACATATTCATTGCAAATAGCTCTAGCTCCTTCCTTACTGACTACATATATGCTTTGCACAGTGATCAAGCAGTTCCCATTCAGTCATATACAGGTTCCAAGTTCTGATGTTTGTCCTGCTTTCCCACTGAATTATACCCAAAATAGAAAAGTTTTGACAAGGCAGAAATTCAAAAAAAAAAAAGCAAATTTTTTAAAAATTCCAGTTTTTATGTCACATATTCCTTGCAAATTTGTCATTTGCACGATGGACACACAAAATGAATATTTTGCACAGTAGACAGAAAAAAAAAAAGTTTTTAAAATGTGTACATTTTTCAGTTCTGAGCTTAAAACCTCAAAAGAATGGCCATACATTCATAAGAAAGTCTTGTATATAACAAATGCACAGAGCTCTGTAGCAGTTCCCAGGCGATAGAAACAGGTTCAGACTCTGGGCTCAAAACCTTGTCACGTGTTTTCATTTTTGTCACTTTCCCTTTTTACAGCTCTAGCTCGCTTCGTTACGGAGCATACGAAAAAAAAAAAATTCAAGTTTTTTAAAAAATGTTTTTGCATATTTTCTCACTTTTCCCACTCATATTCAATTCCAAATGGCCATTTTGCACATTGGGCCTATCGAAAAAAAAAATGCTTTGCTTTAAAATCTGCATATTTTTTTCCAGATACACGCACGGATTGCAAATTCCTTACATTCAAAACCTCACCAATGATTTCATGAAATGCTTTGGACTCAGTTTCAGGCTCTAGCTACTTTCAGGCCAGATAGATAGGAAACAAATTCAGGTTCTCATTCAGTCATTAAAAAGGTCACATTTCACTCATGTTTGTCACTTTTAGCCACATTTCACACAAAATGAAAGTTTTTGACATGAGATAGCACCAAAAAAAAAGTTTTTAAAAAATATGTATATTTTCACTTCAGAAACTCATATTCAATTCCAAATGGGAATTCATGCAAATTGGAAAATCGATGACATATAACAAAAAAAAAGCAGGATTTTTAAAAAATATGCATATTTTCACAGGTTCATATTCACTTAAAAATGGCCATACATACTTTCATGGACCCCATCGATAGCCTCAGTTTCAGAGCTCACAGTCTGTAGCAATTCTGAGCCAGATACAAGCACAGGTTCTCATTCTGAGCTTAAACCTCAAATGTTTGTCCTTTCATGAGAATTATACCAAAATGAAAAGTTTCGGAGGCAGAACGAAAAAAAGCAAGTTTTAAAAAAATGCATATTTTCATGAAGCCTATATTCAGTCAAATTGTCATATTTGCACTTGGACCAATCGATCCCCATATAGAATTACACACAAAATGAAGCACTTTCCATGCAGACAGATAAAAAGTTTTTTCAAAAATTCTGAGCTTAAAACCTCAAAAAGCTCATTCATTCAATTCCGTATAGCCATTTACAGAGCATTAGGACTATCGATGCCATAAACACTAGAAACAAATTCTGATGCACTTCCCATGTCATTTGTCCATATTTCACTCATTTTGTCCTCTCCCCTGAATTACGTGCTTTCAAAGAAAGTTTTGACATGCAGACAGAAAAAAAAAAGTTTTTTAAAAATGTGCATATTTTTCACTTCATTCGGTCAAATTCAATTCAGAGAAAATGTTTCTCACTTTCCACTGAATTATCAGAAAAAATAAACGCTTTGACATGCAGACAGAAAAAAAAAGTTTTTAAAAAATGTCAGATATTTTCTTAAAGAAGCTCATATTCAATTGTAAAACCTCAATACATGCTTTCATTGGACCCTATCAGTGTATATATACTTTTCAGATCTGTAGCAGTTCCCAGGCCAGATAAGCACAGGTTCCAGTTCTGGAAATAAAAGCGTGTTTTCACAAAGTTAACAGTTTCATTCTGGCTGCTTCCTTTTGTACACCAAATTCACTCCATTCAATCATTTGTCACTTTCCCATTTTGTCCTTTCCCACTAAACACAAAATGTAACTTTGAACATGCAGACAGAAAAAAAAAAGTTTTTAAAATATTCATATTTTCACTTCAAAACTCATATTCAATTCCAAATGGCCATTCATGCACGATGGACAATTGATCCCATATATACTTTACAGTGATCTGTAGCAGTTCCCAGGCCAGATACAAGCACAGGTTCAAGTTCTGGGCTTAAAACCTCAAGCGTGCTTTCATGAAAGTCGCGTATATACAGTTTCAGAGCTCTGGCTCCTTCCTTCCTTAGAGATAAGCTCACAAATTCCTCATTCAGTCATTTTGTCATTTCACTCATTTTTGTCACTTTCCCACTGGTTATTACACAAAATGAGGGTTTTGACATGCAAACAGAAAAAAAAGTTTTAAAATATGCATATTTTTCACTTCAAGCTCATATTCCAGTAATAAATGGCCATAAATGCTCATTGGACTAATCGATGCCATAAACGCTTTGGACAGTGATCTGATGCTTTTCATATCCGAATACACACAAATTCAAGTTCTGAGCTTAAAACCTCAGAAAGCGATACTTTCATGAAAGTCTTGTATAGCCAAAATTTCAGAGCTCTGGCTCACTTCCTTCTGAGAGATAAACAAATTACACTCTCATTCAGTCATTTATATATGCATTTCACTCATTTTTGTCCTTTCCCACTGAATTATACCCAAAATGAAAAAGTTTTTGACAGGCAGACAGAAAAAAAAAAGAAAGTTTTTAAAAATGTGCATATTTTTCACATCAAGAAGCTCTCATATTCAATTCCAAATGGCCATACATGCACATTATGGACTATCGATGCCATATATACTTTGCTGATGATCTGATGCACTTCCCCAGGCCAGATACACCTGCACAAATTCAAGTTCTGAGGCTTAAAAAACTCAAAAAGCGTGATTTCATGAAAGTGCGTATAGCCACAGTTCAGAGGCTCTGGCTAAACCCTTCTGGAGATAAAAACAAATACACTCTCATTCAGTCATTTTGTCACATTTTCACTCATTTTTGTCACTTTTCTCACTGGATACACACAAAATGGTTTTGACATGCAACAGAAAAAAAAAGTTTTTAAAAATGTGCATATTTTCACTTCGAAGCTCATATTCAATTCCAAATGGCCATACGTGCACATTAGGACTATCGATCCCTCACGCTTTGCACAGTGATCGGATGCACTTCCCATATCGGATACTGCATACCCAGTCAAGTTCTGAGCTTAAAACCTCAAAGGAGGCGTGCTTTCATGAAAGTCATTATAGCACAGTTTCAGAGCTCTAGCTCATACGGAGATAGAAACAAATTAACTGTCATTCAGTCATTATGTCACATTTTCACTCATGTTTATCACTTTCCCACTGAATTACTGAAATAAGTTTTGACATGCAGACAGAAAAAAAAAAAAGTTTTAAAAATGTGTATATTTTTCACTTCAGAAACTCATATTCAATTCCAAATGGCCATACATGCACATTGGACCAATCGATGCCATATAACAAATGCACAAGTGATCTGTAGCAGTTCCCAGGCAAGATACAAGCTCAGGTTCAAGTTCTGAGCTTAAAACCTCAATGGGCGTGTTTTTTGTGAAAATCATTATAGCCACAGTTTCAGCGCTCTGGCTCCTTCCTTATTGAGATAAAGAAACAAATTCAATCTCATTCAGGCATTTTGTCACATTTTACTCATGTTTGTCACTTTCCCACTGGATACACACAAAATGAAAGTTTTTGACATGCAGACAGAAAAAAAATAAAAGTTTTTAAAATATGCATATTTTTCTTCAGAAACTCATATTCACTAAATGGCCATACATGCACATTGGACCAATCGATCCCATATAATAGCACTGCAGTGATCTGAAGCACTTTCGGAGGCCAGATACATGCACAAATTCAAGTTCTGAGCTTAAAACCTCAAGCGTGCTTTCATGAAAGTCGTGTATAGCCACAGTTTCAGAGCTCTAGCTAAGCTTCCTTCTGGGAGATAGCACCAAATTTACTCTCATTCAGTCATTATAGCAATATTTCACTCATGTTTGTCACTTTCTCACTGAGAATACCGAAAATGAAAAGTTTTGACATGCAGACAGAAAAAAAAAAAGTTTTTTAAAAATGTGCATATTTTTCATTTCAAAGCTCATATTCAATTCAAATGGTGATACATGCACATTTAGGACTGTCGATGCCATATATATGCTTTGCACAGTGATCCTGTGGCAGTTCCATACCAGATACACCGCGAGGTTCATGTTCTGAGCTTAAAACCTCAAAAGCGTGCTTTTCATGAAAGTGCGTGTGCCACAGTTTCAAGCTATAGCTAAACTTCCTTAGGAGATAGAAACAAATTCACTCTCATTCAGTCATATAGTCATATTTCACTCATGTTTGTCACTTTCACTGATTATACACAAAATGAAAAGTTTTGACATGCAGAACAGAAAAAAAAAAAGTTTTAAAAATATGTGTATATTTTCACTTCCAGAAGCTCATATTCAATTCCAAATGGCCATACATGTACATTGGACCAATCGATGTCATATAACAAATGCACATAGTGATCTGGTGTCTCTTATGCCAGATACACGCACAGGTTCATGTTCTGAGCTTAAAACCTCAAAGAAAGCGTGCTTTTCATGAAAGTCTTGAATAACCACATTTCAGAGCTCATAGCGCTTCCGGCTTCCTTCTGGAGATAACAAACAAATTCACTCTCATTCAGTCATTTGTCACATTTCACTCATTTTTGTCATTTTCCCACTGGATACACACAAAATGAAAGTTTTGACATGCAGACAGAAAAAAAGAAAGGATTTTTAAAATATGCATATTTTCACTTCAGGAACTAATATTCAATTGCAAATGGCCAAACATGCACATTGGACCAATCGATCCCATATATGCTTTGCAGTGATCTTTAGCAGTTTCCAGGCCAGATACATGCACAAATTCAAGTTCTGAGCTTAAAACCTCAAAAAGCGTGCGTTCATGAAGTCGTATAGCCACAGTTTCCAGGAAGCTCTGGCTCCTTCATACGGGAGATAAAACAAATTTACTCTCATTCAGTCATATAGGTCATTTCACTCATGTTTGTCACTTTCCCACTGGATTATACACAAAATGAAAAAGTTTTGACATGCAGACAAAAAAAAAAAAGCATTTTTAAAAATATTACATATTTTTCACTTCAGAAGCTCTATATTCAATTGCAAATGGCCATACATGCACATTGGACCAATCGATCCCATATATGCTTTGCACAGTGATCTGATGCACTTTCCAGGCCACATACTTGGGATTCTAGTTCTAAGCTTAAAACCTAAAAAAATGCTTTTCATGAAAGTCATTATAACCTCAGTTTTCCAGCTCTAGCTAAACCGTTCTGGATAAAGAAACAAATTAACTCATTCAGTCATATATGTCATTTCACTCATGTTTGTCACTTTCCCACTGAATTACACACAAAATGAAAAGTTTTTGACATGCAGACAGAAAAAAAAAGCAAGTTTTAAAAAATATTGTATATTTTCACTTCAAGCTCATATTCAATTCCCAATGGCCATACATGCACATTGGACCTATACGTACCATATAACAAATGTATGATCTGTAGCAGTTCCAGGCAGATACAAGCTTTGGTTCAAGTTCTGAGCATCAAACCTCAAAGATCGTGTGTTTCATGAAAGTCTTATAGCCACAGTTCAGAGCTCTAGCTAAGCTTCCCTTCGGAGATAGAAAACAAATTCACTCTCATTCAGTCATTTTGTCACATTTTCACTCATGTTTGTCACTTTCCACTGAATTACACACAAAATGAAAGTTTTTTGACATGCAGATAGAAAAAAAAGTTTTTTTAAAAATGTGTATATTTTTCACTTCAGAAACTCATATTCAATTCCAAATGGCCATACATGCACATTGGACCAATCGATGCCATATATAAAATTCACAGTGATCTGTAGCAGTTCCCCAGGCCAGATACAAGCTTTGGGTTCAAGTTCTGAGGCATAAAACCTCAAAAAGCGTGTTTCATGAAAGTCGCGTATAGCGACAGTTTCAGCGCTCTAACTCCCTTCCTTCACCGGAGATAGAAACAAATTCACTCTCATTCAGTCATATAGTCATTTCACTCATGTTTCTCACTTTCCCACTGAATTATACAAAAAATGAAAAGTTTTTGACAGGCAGAACGAAAAAAAAAGCAAGTTTTAAAAATGTGTATATTTTCACTTAAACACATATTCAATTGCAAATGGCCATACATGCACATTGGACCTATCTATGCCATATATGCTTTGCACAGTGTTCTGTAGTTCCCAGGCCAGATACAAGCACAGGTTTAAGTTCTGAGCTTAAAACCTCAAAAGCGTGTTTTCATGAAAGTGCATTATAGCCACAGTTTCAGAGCTCTAAGCGCGCCGTTACAGAATAAAGAAACAAATTCAATGTCATTCAGTCATATATGTCACATTTTCTACTCATGTTTGTCACTTTCCCACTGAATTATACACAAAATGAAAAGTTTTGACATGCAGACAGAAAAAAAAAAAGTTTTTAAAATGTGCATATTTTCATAAGAAGCTCATATTCAATTGCAAATGGCCATACATGCATTGGACCCTACTCGATGACATATATACTTTGCACAGTGATCTGTTAGTTCCCAGGCCAGATACAAGCACAGAGTTCCAAGTTCTGGGCTTAAAACCTCAAAAAGAACGTGTTTTCATGAAAGTGCGTATAGCCACAGTTTCAGAGCTCTAGCTCAAAACCCTTCGGAGATAAAACAAATTAACTCTCATTCAATCATTTAGTCATTTTCACTCATGTTTGTCACTTTCCCACTAGATTGTACACAAAATGAAAAAGTTTTTGACATGCAGAGCCAAAAAAAAAAAAGCAAGTTTTTTAAAAATAAGCATATTTTCACTTAAGGCCTCATATTCAATTGCAAATGGCCATACATGCACATTGGACCAATCGATCCCATATATGCTTTGGACAGTGATCTGAAGCACTTTCCAGGCCAGATGCATGCACAAATTCAAGTTCTGAGCTTAAAACCTCCAAAAAGGCGTGCTTTCATGAAAATGCGTATAGCCACAGTTCAGAGCTCTAGCGGCTAAGCTTACTTCAGGAGATAGCACCAAATTTACTCTCATTAAGTCATATAGCAATATTTCACTCATGTTTGTCGCTTTCCCACTGAGGAATACCGAAAATGAAAAAGTTTTGACATGCAGAGCGAAAAAAAAAAGCAAGTTTTTAAAATATGCATATTTTCATAAAGCTCATATTCAATTGCAAATGGCCATACATGCATTGGACCCTACTCAATGCCATATATGCTTTGCACAGTGATCTGTAGCAGTTCCCCATGCCAGATACAAGCACAGGTTCAGGATTCTGAGCTTAAAACCTGAAGCGTGCTTTCCTGAAAGTCGTATGCCACAGTTTCTGAGCTCTAGCTAAACTTCCTTCTACGGAGATAGAAACAAATTCACTCTAATTCAGTCATTTGTCATATTTCACTCATTTTGTCACTCTCCCACTGGATTATACACAAAATGAAAAGTTTTGACATGCAGACAGAAAAAAAAATTTTTTAAAATGTGCATATTTTCTTCGAAGCTCATATTCAATTTCAAATGGCCATACATGCACATTGGGACTATCGATGCCATATACGCTTTGCTGCAGTGATCTGATGCACTTCCCATATCGAATACCGCACGGAGGTCAAGTTCTGAGCTTAAAACCTCAAAAGCGTGCTTTCATGAAAGTGCGATATAGCCACAGTTTCAGAGCTCTGGCTGCCTTCTGGAGATAGCACCAAATTTACTCTCATTAGGTCATATGTAATATTTCACTCATGTTTGTCGCTTTCCCACTGAGAATACCAAAATAAAAGTTTTGACATGCAGACGAAAAAAAGAAGTTTTAAAAATATGCATTTTTTCACTTAAAACTCATATTCACTTGCAAATGGCCACTGCACATGTTACC
>CM056194.1:100331195-100383991 GCA_029692085.1 Gymnothorax javanicus | reverse complement strand
TAAAACCTCAAACAAGCGTGCTTTCATGAAAGTGATATAGCCACAGTTTCAGAGCTCTTGCTCGCTTCCCCTTACGGAGATAGAAACAAATTCACTCTCATTCAGTCATTTTGTCACATTTCACTCATGTTTGTCACTTTCCCACTGAATTACACACAAAATGAAAGTTTTGACATGCAGACAGAAAAAAAAGTTTTGAAAAATGTGCATATTTTCACTTCAGAAGCTCATATTCACTTGCAAATGGCCATACATGCACATTGTACCAATCGATGCCAAATATGCTTTGCACAGTGATCTGAAGCAATTTCCATGCCAGATACATGCACAAATTCAAGTTCTGTGCTTAAAACCTCAAAGAAGCGTGCTTTCATGAAAGTGCGTATAGCCACAGTTTCAGAGTTCTAGCTCGCTTCCTTACGGAGATAGCACCAAATTTACTCTCATTAAGTCATATAGCAATATTTCACTCATGTTTGTCGCTTTCGCACTGAGGAATACCGAAAATGAAAAGTTTTGACATGCAGAACGAAAAAAAAGCAAGTTTTTAAAAATATGCATATTTTCACTTAAGAAGCTCATATTCAATTGCAAATGGCCATACATGCACATTGGACCTATCGATGCCATATATGCTTTGCACAGTGATCTGATGCACTTCCCATGCCAGATACACGCACGGAGTCAAGTTCTGAGCTTAAAACCTCAAAGAAGCGTGCTTTCATGAAAGTGCGTATAGCCACAGTTTCAGAGCTCTAGCTCGCTTCCTTACGGAGATAGAAACAAATTCAATCTCATTCAGTCATTTTGTCACATTTCACTAATGTTTGTCACTTTCCCACTGAATTACACACAAAATGAAAGTTTTGACATGCAGACAGAAAAAAAAGTTTTTAAAAATGTGCATATTTTCACTTCAGAAGCTCATATTCACTTGCAAATGGCCATACATGCACATTGTACCAATCGATGCCAAATATGCTTTGCACAGTGATCTGAAGCACTTTCCAGGCCAGATACATGCACAAATTCAAGTTCTGAGCTTAAAACCTCAAAGAAGCGTGTTTTCATGAAAGTGCGTATAGCCACAGTTTCAGAGCTCTAGCTCGCTTCCTTACGGAGATAGCACCAAATTTACTCTCATTAAGTCATATAGCAATATTTCACTCATGTTTGTCGCTTTCTCACTGAGGAATACCGAAAATGAAAAGTTTTGAAATGCAGAACGAAAAAAAAGCAAGTTTTTAAAAATATGCATATTTTCACTTAAGAAGCTCATATTGACTTGCAAATGGCCATACATGCACATTGGACCTATCGATGCCATATATGCTTTGCACAGTGATCTGATGCACATCCCATGCCAGATACACGCACGGAGTCAAGTTCTGAGCTTAAAACCTCAAAGAAGCGTGCTTTCATGAAAGTGCGTATAGCCACAGTTTCAGAGCTCTAGCTCGCTTCGTCACGGAGATAGAAACAAATTAAATCTCATTCAGTCATTATGTCACATTTCACTCATGTTTGTCTCTTTCCCACTGAATTACACACAAAATGAAAGTTTTGACATGCAGACAGAAAAAAAAGAAAGTTTTTAAAAATATGCATATTTTCACTTCAGAAACTCATATTCACTTGCAAATGGACATACATGCACATTGGACCAATCGATCCCATATATGCTTTGCATAGTGATCTGAAGCACTTTCCAGGCCAGAAACATGCACAAATTCAAGTTCTGAGCTTAAAACCTCAAAGAAGCGTGCTTTCATGAAAGTGCGTATAGCCACAGTTTCAGAGCTCTAGCTCGCTTCCTTACGGAGATAGCACCAAATTTACTCTCATTAAGTCATATAGCAATATTTCACTCATGTTTGTCGCTTTCCCACTGAGGAATACCGAAAATGAAAAGTTTTGACATGCAGAACGAAAAAAAAAACAAATTTTTAAAAATATGCATATTTTCACTTAAGAAGCTCATATTCACTTGCAAATGGCCATACATGCACATTGGACCTATCGATGCCATATATGCTTTGCACAGTGATCTGATGCACATCCCATGCCAGATACACGCACGGAGTCAAGTTCTGAGCTTAAAACCTCAAAGAAGCGTGCTTTCATGAAAGTGCGTATAGCCACAGTTTCAGCGCTCTAGCTCGCTTCCTTACGGAGATGGAAACAAATTCACTCTCATTCAGTCATATAGTCACATTTCACTCATGTTTGTCACTTTCCCACTGAATTACACACAAAATGAAAGTTTTGACATGCAGACAGAAAAAAAAGAAAGTTTTTAAAAATGTGTATATTTTCACTTCAGAAGCTCATATTCAATTTCAAATGGCCATACATGCACATTGGACCAATCGATGCCATATAACAAATGCACAGTGATCTGATGCACTTCCCATGCCAGATACACGCACGGAGTCAAGTTCTGAGCTTAAAACCTCAAAGAAGCGTGCTTTCATGAAAGTGCGTATAGCCACAGTTTCAGAGCTCTAGCTCGCTTCCTTTTGATTTGATTTTGATTTTGTTTTTATTTCGGCACGATTGTATACTCATTTCATGACAATTTCAATACAACATGTATCATAACCGAAAGGGTCGCGGGAGAAGCGAGATCGCTTGTCAAAGTCCCGCCCCCAACTTCCAGAAAAACAGTTTGATTATGGTTAAGATATCATAGAGATTCATATATCACAACAGAGCTGAGCCCATTTACACTACGATTTAAGCGCCACAACGTAAGATAATAAAGAGTTGTGAACATCATGAAGAATTTTAATCACAATATAGCTGAGTGTCTATGCAAGTTTAGATTTGAGAGTCACTCTTGATTTAATCCATTAGATTTGGTCCAGAGAAACCTGAACTCCTTTCTTCATCAGTTGGTTTGTTCCAAGTGATTTGGAATAGGTGGAAGGTGCAATAATATCGGATCTTTGCATGGATCTCTTAGTTAGTCATCATCTCCGTCGACTTGGTTCACCCTTGCCTTGTCGGATTTAATGACCCCGCAATATATTTAGTCCGTCCTTGGCTTCCTTGACGTCAAATCCAATTTTATTGAGCTTTATGTCGAGGATAACCATGCTTTTCAAAGTTTTCTTTATCCTGTGGTCGATCAAAAACAGACCGAGACCCAATGATAGCAGGCCCGCTATCATAAATCCAACTAGATAGACGTCCTCTACATCCTCGATGTCCAGGACTGCCAAACACAGCGAACGCCACTTTCCCCATGCATCCATGGTGTAACCAGCCGGGAATGTCCCATCCGGGCATGTCGGTTCTCCAGAACCTGTCCGCCTCGTGGAAATAATTTTGTCAATTGCATTTAACGACCAGTTTATAAGATCCATGTTGGTTACAGCTGTCTGTGGTAATGTGCTGTGACGGTTTCTTTAGACAGGTGGCCTGGTGTGTTCAGCAGATGCAATGGAACAGATTTAACAATAGCAGTCCACATATTTAGTCTAAACAACTCCAATTGTTTTTGCCCGCTATGGTTCCGTTTAGTTTATCCAATGTCATTTTGTTGGATAAGTTTATAGTTGTTCAAACATGCACATTTCAAAAGATACTTAAAGACCTTCAAATTGTCTGCCTTTCTAATACCGTCTTCAAGTATATTCCATGCACTGACTCCAGCCACAGATAAGGAGAGCTCACTCCGAGTCGACTTGACCCTTCTATTCTGCAACAACATTCTGCCTCTTAGATCATGGGTACATTCACGTTCCAAAAACAGGCGTTGTATATTTCTAGGCAATTCTTTGTGGTATCCTAAATATACAATTTGCAAGGAGTTGAATTTTATTATATCCTGTAATTTAAGAAACCTTGCCTTAATAAACAAGTCGTTTGTATGTGTTCCATAAGGAACGTAATGAATAATTCTAAGGGCTTTTTTTTGGAGTTTAAACAATGATTCTATTGTATTATTATAAGTGTGTCCCCATACTTCAGCGCAGTAATGTAAGTGGGGTGCTATGAGTGCTGAATAGATTATTTTAAGAGACTTGTGTTTTAATAATTTCTGCATTTTCCAAAGAATAGACACGCTTTTAGCTAACTTTCTTTGAACCAAGTTTACATGCGGTTTCCAGCTCAAGAGATTATCTAACATAACTCCCATGAGTTTATATTCGTTTACCCTTTCAATGCTGGTACCATTGACCTTTAAGTCTATGTCATCCTTCAGGCCTTTTTTCCCCAAACATCATAAATTTGGTCTTTGTAAGATTTAGTGATAATTTGTTTACATTAAACCACGTGTGAAGTTTAGACATTTCGTTATTAGCCAATTTTACCAATTGTTTGAGATCGACACCTGAGCAAAAAATAGTCGTGTCATCTGCGAATAAAATTAGTTTTAGGATATCGGACACCTTAACAATGTCATTTATGTAAATTATGAACAACTTAGGACCTATGACTGAGCCCTGAGGAATTCCACAGGTAATGTCCAAGCAATTCGATTTGCTATTGCCCATCTGCACAAATTGCGGCCCTACTTGTTAAGTAATTTTTGATCCATTTTAATGCGGTCCTCTTATTCCATATTTGTAAAGTTTTTCAATCAGTATATCGTGATTTATAGTGTCGAATGCTTTCTTCAGATCAATAAATATGCCCATAGAATATAAGTTTGAATCTAGTGAATCTTTAATCATTTCAATAAATTCCGTTAGGGCTAGTGCTGTCGAATGTTTTTTCCTGAACCCATACTGACTGTCACACAGTATTTTGTGTTTATCAATGTGCTTGTCCAATCTGTCATTGAAGAGCTTTTCTAGGACCTTTGAACATTGAGGTAAAATCGAGACAGGACGATAGTTGGAGAAATCATATTTATCCCCACTTTTGTAGAGAGGGATAACTTTCGATATCTTCATTTTATCTGGAAACACTCCATAGGAGAAGGATAGATTGCATATATGCGTAAGTGGAGTTACAATTGCGTTAGTTAGTGCTTTCAGTAATTTCATGTCTAGATGGTTTGCATCAACTGATGTCTTAGCTGTACAATTTTTCAGAATTGATCTGATTTCAGATACGGTAACAGGAGTTAATGTCATTATGTCTTGGATTTCCTCATCCTTATTAAGGTAGTCCCATCTCAGGTGTGAGGATTTAATACCCTTCGCTAGTTCTGGCCCAACATTCACAAAATAACTGTTAAAATTCTCCACGACCAATTCCATGTTCTCCACCTTTTTGCCATTTATGTTAAAGAAGGCAGGGTACTCCCTCTTCATAGTCCTCCCAGAGACGTTCTTGATTATATTCAGAGATTTCTGGTATAATGTTTATTTTCTAATAAAAGCTTTTCATAATACTCTCTTTTTATGTTTCCTTAGTAAATATGTCACTTTGTTTCTGTATTTTTTGTACCTAATTTCTGCTTTCTCAGTTCTTTCCCTCAGAAACTGCTTATATAGTGTATTTTTTTTTCTTACACGCATTCGCCAGTGCTTTCGAAACCCAAGGCCTTCTCTCTTTGTTTTGCTTCAGTTTGTTCATTGTTTTGACTAGACAGTGTTTATCATACAGAGAGTTTACTGTCCATAGAAAAGCCTGATAGGCTTTATTTGGATCTTGTTCTGTTAGTACATTATCCCAACTTTGGTTCAACAGATCTAATTCTAGTTTCTTTAGCCTTTTTTTTTTTTTTTTTCTGATTTCTGTGTGTTCCAGGGTTTTGGATCTAGCCTGGTCCCTTATATCTAATTTGCAGTTACAAATAGCAAAAACTGGTAGATGATCAGTAATGTCACTTATCATGATGCCACTTAATATTTCAGAATCTAACACATTAGTATACACATTATCTATCAAGGTGGCACTGTGTCTAGTAATCCTGCTTGGTCTTGTGATTAATGGTTGCATACCCATGGCATACATGGTGTTGATATAATCCTCTATTATAGAGCTATTATTTGGATTTATCAAGTCAATATTAAAGTCCCCACATATATAAACATTTTTTCTGGTTCATATTGGCGAGTAATTCACCCATACATTTACTAAAAACATCAATTTGCGAATCCGTGCTCTGTACACACAACAAATAACCGTATTTTTACCTTTCAACCTAGGAATCTCAATTGTAAGGCATTCCATTACATTTTCCACAACATTTGATTTGCATTCCAGTACCTGGAAGTTTATGGCCTCATCAATAAATAGTCCAACACCCCCCACCAGCTTTATTCAGTCTGCTCTTACACACGAAGTTATAACCCTCCATGTAGAAGTCCTTGTCCTTTTCTTCTTTTATCCAAGTTTCCGATATTGCAATGATGCTGAACGAATTAGCAAATGACAGAAGGTATTCCTTTATTTGGTCAAAGTTTGCATATAGACTCCTACTATTAAAGTGAATAATGGACAGACTCCCTTCCATTTCAATGCTCTTGTTAAATTTGTCCACAGTAAAGTATCCACATGCATTTGTTTCGTTGTAGAAAAACTGGTTATCCGGATCCATTTCCTCAGTAGGGTCTATTCCTGAATGATAATAACTTGTCGTGAAAAAAGCCAGCTTCCTGATCTACAGTTTGGTTCATCAGATAACTGCTGATCAAGATTTGTCAAGGATTTTAACCTGCCTCAGTGGTCAAAACTCTCCAGATCCCGCATCATCTTGATCAGCACCGGTCTGGTAGTTTCGGTGAAGACCCATTTGGTTTGATGAAAATTCTGCAGTTAGCCGACCAAGTGCTGTGTATCTTCCCGCTTTCTTTAGTTGACGAGCTTTCCATGCGATGGTTGCATTGTGCTTGGTGAGGTTTTCATTTATGAAAACATTGGATCCTTTTGAGATTTTTCCCTTGCTTCAACAGAGAGATTTTGTGCTTGTTGCTTGTAAGTCGAAGCAGCACAGCCCGTGCTGTACTCGGTCTCCTCTTACACCCCTTTTTCGGTAACAGATAACATGAATCCACATCGCCGGGTTCAGAGAAATACTTTTGGACCGAAGGAATTCCATCACCTGCATTTCCACAGATTTATTGTCCTCCTCGCTTCCATCGTCGTCATCCGCTGTTGCCCTGGCATAACTCCTGGGTTTGATTTTGAGCCCTGTCAAGATTACATCATTACGTTTCTCTTGTTGTTCAAGCTCCTCCAGTTTGATTGATAAAGAATTAATTAGTGTGTCTTTCTTGGCAATCTCTTTTCTGAGATCACAGTTTTCCTTCAAAAGCTGGTCCAACTGCTCCTTCATACCTTCCCTCCACTCCCTCCACTCCCTCATTTCACTTCTCAATTCTTCGAGGGTCTCCATAATTGCTGCAGGATCCGGCGGGCTTGTTTTGTCGCTTCTTCCCGTTCTACCCATTTTCTCAGTTCAAAAAAAAAAAAAAAAAAAAAAAGGTCTCTATTACAGAGTTTGTGAGAAAGTTTATCACTCAACTTTTCTCCTAGCTCTGTTGTTTTCCTGTATTGCCTGTATTGCGTGCAGTCGCTGTTCGGAGATGTTGCTCCTTCAGTGACCATGAGAAGAATTCCCTCTCATTTCACTCTCATTCAGTCATATAGTCACATTTCACTCATGTTTGTCACTTTCACAATGAATTACACACAAAATGAAAGTTTTGACATGCAGACAGAAAAAAAAGAAAGTTTTTAAAAATGCGTATATTTTCAATTCAGAAGCTCATATTCAATTCCAAATGGCCATACATGCACATTGGACCAATCGATGCCATATAACAAATGCACAGTGATCTGATGCACTTCCCATGCCAGCTACACGCACGGAGTCAAGTTCTGAGCTTAAAACCTCAAAGAAGCGTGCTTTCATGAAAGTGCGTATAGCCACAGTTTCAGAGCTCTAGCTCGCTTCCTTACGGAGATAGAAACAAATTCACTCTCATTCAGTCATTTTGTCACATTTCACTCATGTTTGTCACTTTCCCACTGAATTACACACAAAATGAAAGTTTTGACATGCAGACAGAAAAAAAAGAAAGTTTTTAAAAATATGCATATTTTCACTTCAGAAACTCATATTCAATTCCAAATGGCCACACATGCACATTGGACCAATCGATCCCATATATGCTTTGCACAGTTATCTGAAGCACTTTCCAGGCCAGATACATGCACAAATTCAAGTTCTGAGCTTAAAACCTCAAAGAAGCGTGCTTTCATGAAAGTGCGTATAGCCACAGTTTCAGAGCTCTAGCTCGCTTCCTTACGGAGATAGCACCAAATTTACTCTCATTAAGTCATATAGCAATATTTCACTCATGTTTGTCGTTTTCCCACTGAGGAATACCGAAAATGAAAAGTTTTGACATGCAGAACGAAAAAAAAGCAAGTTTTTAAAAATATGCATATTTTCACTTAAGAATCTCATATTCACTTGCAAATGGCCATACATGCACATTGGACCAATCGATGCCATATATGCTTTGCAGAATGAACTGTAGCAGTGCCCAGGCCAGATACACGCACAGGTTCATGTTCTGAGCATAAAACCTCAAAGAAGCGTGCTTTCATGAAAGTGCGTATAGCCACAGTTTCAGAGCTCTAGCTCGCTTCCTTACGGAGATAGAAACAAATTCACTCTCATTAAGTCATATAGTCACATTTCACTCATGTTTGTCACTTTCACGATGAATTACACACAAAATGAAAGTTTTGACATGCAGACAGAAAAAAAAAGAAAGTTTTTAAAAATGTGCATATTTTCACTTCAGAAGCTCATATTCAATTCCAAATGGCCATACATGCACATTGGACCTATCGATGCCATTATATGCTTTGCACAGTGATCTGATGCACTTCCCATGCCAGATACACGCACGGAGTCAAGTTCTGAGCTTAAAACCTCAATGAAGCGTGCTTTCATGAAAGTGATATAGCCACAGTTTCAGAGCTCTAGCTCGCTTCCCACGAGATAGAAACAAATTAACTCTCATTCAGTCATATATGTCACATTTCACTCATGTTTGTCACTTTCCCACTGAATTACACACAAAATGAAAAGTTTTGACATGCAGACAGAAAAAAAAAAAGTTTTTAAAAATGTGCATATTTTCACTTCAGAAGCTCATATTCACTTGCAAATGGCCATACATGCACATTGGACCTATCGATGCCATATATGCTTTGCACAGTGATCTGATGCACTTTCCAGGCCAGATACATGCACAAATTCAAGTTCTGAGCTTAAAACCTCAAAGAAGCGTGCTTTCATGAAAGTGCGATAGCCACAGTTTCAGAGCTCAAGCTGGCTTCCTTACGGAGATAGAAAAAATTCACTCTCATTCAGTCATTATGTCACATTTCACTCATGTTTGTCACTTTCCCACTGAATTACACACAAAATGAAAGTTTTGACATGCAGACAAAAAAAAAAAGTTTTTAAAAATATGCATATTTTCACTTCAGAAGCTCATATTCACTTGCAAATGGCCATACATGCACATTGGACCAATCGATGCCATATATGCTTTGCACAGTGATCTGATGCACTTTCCAGGCCAGATACATGCACAAAGTCAAGTTCTGAGCTTAAAACCTAAAAAAGCGTGCTTTCATGAAAGTGCATATAGCCACAGTTTCAGAGCTCTAGCTCGCTTCCTTCGGAGATAGAAACAAATTCACTCTCATTCAGTCATATAGTCACATTTCACTCATGTTTGTCACTTTCACAACTGAATTACACACAAAAGAAAAGTTTTGACATGCAGACAGAAAAAAAAAAAAGTTTTTAAAATATGCATATTTTCACTTAAAAAAGCTCATATTCACTTGCAAATGGCCATACATGCACATTGGATAATCAATGCCATATATGCTTTCACAGTGATTTGATGCACTTCCCATGCCAGATACACTGAGGAGTCAAGTTCTGAGCTTAAAACCTCAAAAAAGCGTGTTTTCATGAAAGTGCAGAGTTTCAAAAAAAGCAAGCTTCCTTTAAAAGTCATATAGTCACATTTCACTCATGTTTGTCACTTTTCACTGAATTACACAAAAATGAAAGTTTTGACATTCAGACAAAAAAAAAAAGTTTTTAAAAATATGTTTTTCAAAATATTCACTTGCAAATGGCCATACATGCACATTGGAATCGATGCCATATATATGCTTTGCACAGTGATCTGATGCAATCCCATGCCCATACACGGAGTCAAGTTCTGAGCTTAAAACCTCAAAAGCGTGCTTTTCATGAAAGTCCGCATATAGCCCACAGTTTACCTCAAATTCACTCTCATTCAGTCATATATGGAGTCAAGTTCTCTAAAAACCAAAATGAAGTTTTGAAAAAAAAAGTTTTTAAAAAGCCACAGTTTCAGAGCTCTATTCCTTGCAAATAGCCCATGCGGAGATAGAAACAAATTCACTCTCATTCAGTCATATAGTCACATTTCACTCATGTTTGTCACTTTCCCACTGAATTACACACAAAATGAAAAGTTTTGACATGCAGACAAAAAAAAAAAGTTTTAAAAATATGCATATTTTCACTTCAGAAGCTCATATTCACTTGCAAATGGCCATACATGCACATTGGACCTATCGATGCCATATATGCTTTGCACAGTGATCTGATGCACTTCCCATGCCAGATACACGCACGGAGTCAAGTTCTGAGCTTAAAACCTCAAAAAGCGTGCTTTCATGAAAGTGCATGATAGCCACAGTTTCAGAGCTCTAGCTTTCTTTACGGAGATAGAAACAAATTCACTCTCATTCAGTCATATAGTCACATTTCACTCATGTTTGTCAATTTTCCCACTGAATTACACACAAAATGAAAGTTTTGACATGCAGACAGAAAAAAAAAAGTTTTTAAAAATATGCATATTTTCACTTAAGAAGCTCATATTCACTTGCAAATGGCCATACATGCACATTGGACCAATCGATGCCATATATGCTTTGCAGAGTGATCTGATGCACTTCCCATGCCAGATACACGACACGGAGTCAAGTTCTGAGCTTAAAACCTCAAAAAAGCGTGCTTTCATGAAAGTGCGATAGCCACAGTTTCAGAGCTCTAGCTGGCTTCCTTCGGAGATAGAAACAAATTCACTCTCATTCAGTCATATAGTCACATTTCACTCATGTTTGTCACTTTCCCACTGAATTACACACAAAATGAAAGTTTTGACATGCAGACAGAAAAAAAAAAGAAAGTTTTTAAAATATGCATATTTTCACTTCAGAAGCTCATATTCACTTGCAAATGGCCATACATGCACATTGGACCTATCGATGCCATATATGCTTTGCACAGTGATCTGATGCACTTCCCAGGCCAGATACACGCACGGGTTCAAGTTCTGAGCTTAAAATCAAAGCGTGCTTTCATGAAAGTGCGTATAGCCACAGTTTCAGAGCTCTAGCTCGCTTCCTTACGGAGATAGAAACAAATTCACTCTCATTCAGTCATTTTGTCACATTTCACTCATGTTTGTCACTTTCCCACTGAATTACACACAAAATGAAAGTTTTGACATGCAGACAGAAAAAAAAAGTTTTTAAAAATATGCATATTTTCACTTCAGAAGCTCATATTCACTTGCAAATGGCCATACATGCACATTGGACCAATCGATGCCATATATGCTTTGCACAGTGATCTGAAGCACTTTCCATGCCAGATACATGCACAAATTCAAGTTCTGAGCTTAAAACCTCAAAGAAGCGTGCTTTCATGAAAGTGCCTATAGCCACAGTTTCAGAGCTCTAGCTGGCTTCTCACGGAGATAGAAACAAATTCACTCTCATTCAGTCATATAGTCACATTTCACTCATGTTTGTCACTTTCACAATGAATTACACAAAAATGGAAAGTTTTGACATGCAGACAGAAAAAAAAAGAAAGTTTTTAAAAATATGCATATTTTCACTTCAGAAGCTCATATTCACTTGCAAATGGCCATACATGCACATTGGACCAATCGATGCCATATATGCTTTGCACAGTGATCTGATGCACTTCCCATGCCAGATACACGCGGAGTCAAGTTCTGAGCTTAAAACCTCAAAGAAGCGTGCTTTTTCATGAAAGTGCGTATAGCCACAGTTTCAGAGCTCTAGCTGGCTTCCTTTACGGAGATAGAAACAAATTCACTCTCATTCAGTCATTTTGTCACATTTCACTCATGTTTGTCACTTTCCCACTGAATTACACACAAAATGAAAGTTTTGACATGCAGACAGAAAAAAAAAGTTTTTAAAAAAATGCATATTTTCACTTCAGAAGCTCATATTCAATTGCAAATGGCCATACATGCACATTGGACCAATCGATGCCATATATGCTTTGCACAGTGATCTGATGCACTTCCCATGCCAGATACACGCACGGAGTCAAGTTCTGAGCTTAAAACCTCAAAGAAGCGTGCTTTTATGAAAGTGCGTATAGCCACAGTTTCAGAGCTCTAGCTCGCTCCTTACGGAGATAGAAACAAATTAACTCTCATTCAGTCATATATGTCACATTTCACTCATGTTTGTCACTTTCCCACTGAATTACACACAAAATGAAAGTTTTGACATGCAGACAAAAAAAAAAAAAGTTTTTAAAAAATATGCATATTTTCACTTCAGAAGCTCATATTCAATTGCAAATGGCCATACATGCACATTGGACCTATCGATGCCATATATGCTTTGCACAGTGATCTGATGCACTTCCCATGCCAGATATACACGGAGTCAAGTTCTGAGCTTAAAACCTCAAAAGAAGCGTGCTTTTCATGAAAGTGAGTATAGCCACAGTTTCAGAGCTCTAGCTCGCTTCCTTACGGAGATAGAAACAAATTCACTCTCATTCAGTCATTTGTCACATTTCACTCATGTTTTGTCACTTTCCCACTGAATTACACACAAAATGAAAGTTTTGACATGCAGACAGAAAAAAAAAAAAGTTTTTTAAAAATATGCATATTTTCACTTCAGAAGCTCATATTCACTTGCAAATGGCCATATATGCACATTGGACCAATCGATGCCATATATGCTTTGCACAGTGATCTGATGCACTTCCCATGCCAGATACATGCACAAATTCAAGTTCTGAGCTTAAAACTCAAAAAGAAGCGTGCTTTCATGAAAGTGCGTATAGCCACAGTTTCAGAGCTCTAGCTCGCTTCCTTACGGAGATAGAAACAAATTCACTCTCATTCAGTCATATAGTCACATTTCACTCATGTTTGTCACTTTTCCCACTGAATTACACACAAAATGAAAGTTTTGACATGCAGACAGAAAAAAAAAAAGTTTTTAAAAATATGCATATTTTCACTTCAGAAGCTCATATTCACTTGCAAATGGCCATACATGCACATTGGACCAATCGATGCCATATATGCTTTGCACAGTGATCTGATGCACTTCCCATGCCAGATACTGCACACGGAGTCAAGTTCTGAGCTTAAAACCTCAAAGAAGCGTGCTTTCATGAAAGTGCTTATAGCCACAGTTTCAGAGCGCTCTAGCTCGCTTCCTTCTACGGAGATAGAAACAAATTCACTCTCATTCAGTCATTATTGTCACATTTCACTCATGTTTGTCACTTTCCCACTGAATTACACACAAAATGAAAGTTTTGACATGCAGACAAAAAAAAAAGTTTTTAAAAATATGCATATTTTCACTTCAGAAGCTCATATTCACTTGCAAATGGCCATACATGCACATTGGACCAATCGATGCCATATATGCTTTGCACAGTGATCTGATGCACTTCCCATGCCAGATACATGCACGGAATTCAAGTTCTGAGCTTAAAACCTCAAAAAGCGTGCTTTCATGAAAGTGCATTATAGCCACAGTTTCAGAGCTCTCTCATTCAGTCATTTAGCTTCCTTCACGGAGATGGAAACAAATGAAAAGTTTTCTCATTCAGTCATGTTATTTTTCATTTCAGAAGCTCATATTCAATTCCAAATGGCCATACATGCACATTGGGCCTATCGATGATATATTTTTGCACAGTGATCTGATGCACTTCCCATGCCAGACACACAAAATGAAAGTTTTGACATGCAGACAGAAAAAAAAAGTTTCAGAGCTCTTTTTAAAAATATGCATATTTTCAGTCTTCAGAAAACTCATATTCACTTGCAAATGGCCATACATGCACATTGGACCAATCGTTTTGCCATATATGCAATTTTGCATACAGTGATCTGATATGCTTTTGCACATGCCAGATACATGCACAAATTCAAGTTCTGAGCTTAAAACCTCAAAGAAGCGTGCTTTCATGAAAGTGCGTATAGCCACAGTTTCAGAGCTCTAGCTCGCTTCCTACGGAGATAGAAACAAATTTACTCTCATTCAGTCATATAGTCACATTTCACTCATGTTTGTCACTTTTCCACTGAATTACACACAAAATGAAAAGTTTTGACATGCAGACAGAAAAAAAAAAAAGTTTTTAAAAATATGCATATTTTCACTTAAGAAGCTCATATTCACTTGCAAATGGCCATACATGCACATTGGACCAATCGATGCCATATATGCTTTGCACAGTGATCTGATGCACTTCCCAGGCCAGATACATGCACAAATTCAAGTTCTGAGCTTAAAACCTCAAAGAAGCGTGCTTTCATGAAAGTCATATAGCCACAGTTTCAGAGCTCTAGCTCGCTTCCTTCTACGGAGATAGAAACAAATTCACTCTCATTCAGTCATTTTGTCACATTTCACTCATGTTTGTCACTTTTCCCACTGAAATACGAAAATGAAAGTTTTGACATGCAGACAGAAAAAAAAGAAAGTTTTTAAAAAAATATGCATATTTTCACTTCAGAAACTCATATTCACTTGCAAATGGCCATACATGCACATTGGACCAATCGATGCCATATATGCTTTGCACAGTGATCTGAAGCACTGCCCAGGCCAGATACATGCACAAATTCAAGTTCTGAGCTTAAAACCTCAAAAAGCGTGCTTTCATGAAAGTGCGTATAGCCACAGTTTCAGAGCTCTAGCTCGCTTCCTTACGGAGATAGAACCAAATTTACTCTCATTAAGTCATATTTGTCACATTTCACTCATGTTTGTCACTTTCCCACTGAATTACACACAAAATGAAAGTTTTGACATGCAGAAAGAAAAAAAAAGTTTTTAAAAATATGCATATTTTCTTAAGAAACTCATATTCAATTGCAAATGGCCATACATGCACATTGGACCAATCGATGCCATATATGCTTTGCACAGTGATCTGATGCACTTCCCATGCCAGATACATGCACAGGTTCAAGTTCTGAGCTTAAAACCTCAAAAAAGCGTGCTTTCATGAAAGTGCGTATAGCCACAGTTTCAGAGCTCTAGCTCGCTTCCTTACGGAGATAGAAACAAATTAAATCTCATTCAGTCATATGTCACATTTCACTCATGTTTGTCACTTTCCCACTGAATTACACACAAAATGAAAGTTTTGACATGCAGACAGAAAAAAAAAAAGTTTTTAAAAATATGCATATTTTCACTTCAGAAAGCTCATATTCACTTGCAAATGGCCATACATGCACATTGGACCTATCGATGCCATATATGCTTTGCACAGTGATCTGATGCACTTCCCATGCCAGATACATGCACAAAGTCAAGTTCTGAGCTTAAAACCTCAAAGAAGCGTGCTTTCATGAAAGTGCGATATAGCCACAGTTTCAGAGCTCTAGCTCGCTTCCTTACGGAGATAGCACCAAATTTACTCTCATTAAGTCATATAGTCACATTTCACTCATGTTTGTCGCTTTCCCACTGAATTATACACGAAAATGAAAAGTTTTGACATGCAGAACGAAAAAAAAAAGTTTTTAAAAATATGCATATTTTCACTTAAGAAGCTCATATTCACTTGCAAATGGCCATACATGCACATTGGACCTATCGATGCCATATATGCTTTGCACAGTGATCTGATGCACTTCCCATGCCAGATACACGCACGGAGTCAAGTTCTGAGCTTAAAACCTCAAAAGCGTGCTTTCATGAAAGTGCGTATAGCCACAGTTTCAGAGCTCTAGCTCGCTTCCTTACGGAGATAGAAACAAATTAACTCTCATTCAGTCATTATAGTCACATTTCACTCATGTTTGTCACTTTTCCCACTGAATTACACACAAAATGAAAGTTTTGACATGCAGACAAAAAAAAGAAAGTTTTAAAAAATGCATATTTTCACTTAAGAAGCTCATATTCAATTGCAAATGGCCATACATGCACATTGGACCAATCGATGCCATATATGCTTTGCACAGTGATCTGATGCACTTCCCATGCCAGATACACGCACAAATTCAAGTTCTGAGCTTAAAACCTCAAAAAGCGTGCTTTCATGAAAGTGCGTATAGCCACAGTTTCAGAGCTCTAGCTCGCTTCCTTACGGAGATAGAAACAAATTCACTCTCATTCAGTCATATAGTCAACATTTCACTCATGTTTGTCACTTTCCCACTGGGAATACACAAAATGAAAAGTTTTGACATGCAGAACGAAAAAAGCAAGTTTTTAAAAATATGCATATTTTGACTTAAGAAGCTCATATTCACTTGCAAATGGCCATACATGCACATTGGATCAATCGATGCCATATATGATTGCACAGTGATCTGATGCACTTCCCATGCCAGATACACGCACGAATTCAAGTTCTGAGCTTAAAACCTCAAAGAAGCGTGCTTTCATGAAAGTGCGTATAGCCACAGTTTCAGAGCTCTAGCTCGCTTCCTTACGGAGATAGAAACAAATTCACTCTCATTCAGTCATTTTGTCACATTTCACTCATTTTTGTCACTTTTCCACTGAATTACACACAAAATGAAAGTTTTGACATGCAGACAGAAAAAAAAAAAGTTTTTAAAAATATGCATATTTTCACTTCAGAAGCTCATATTCAATTGCAAATGGCCATACATGCACATTGGACCAATCGATGCCATATATGCTTTGCACAGTGATCTGATGCACTTCCCAGGCCAGATACACGCACAAATTCAAGTTCTGAGCTTAAAACCTCAAAAAGCGTGCTTTCATGAAAGTGCGTATAGCCACAGTTTCAGAGCTCTAGCTCGCTTCCTTCCGGAGATAGAAACAAATTCATTCTCATTCAGTCATATATTCACATTTCACTCATGTTTGTCACTTTCCCACTGAATTACACACAAAATGAAAGTTTTGACATGCAGACAGAAAAAAAAGAAAGTTTTTAAAAATATGCATATTTTCACTTCAGAAGCTCATATTCACTTGCAAATGGCCATACATGCACATTGGACCAATCGATGCCATATATGCTTTGCACAGTGATCTGAAGCACTTTCCAGGCCAGATACATGCACAAATTCAAGTTCTGAGCTTAAAACCTCAAAGAAGCGTGCTTTCATGAAAGTGCGTATAGCCACAGTTTCAGAGCTCTAGCTCGCTTCCTTACGGAGATAGAAACAAATTCACTCTCATTCAGTCATATAGTCACATTTCACTCATGTTTGTCACTTTCCCACTGAGGAATACCGAAAATGAAAAGTTTTGACATGCAGACGAAAAAAAAGCAAGTTTTTAAAAATATGCATATTTTCACTTAAGAAGCTCATATTCACTTGCAAATGGCCATACATGCACATTGGACCTATCGATGCCATATATGCTTTTGCACAGTGATCTGATGCACTTCCAGGCCAGATACATGCACAAATTCAAGTTCTGAGCTTAAAACCTCAAAAGAAGCGTGCTTTCATGAAAGTGCTTATAGCCACAGTTTCAGAGCTCTAGCTCGCTTCCTTACGGAGATAGAAACAAATTCACTCTCATTCAGTCATTTAGTCACATTTCACTCATGTTTGTCACTTTCCCACTGAATTACACACAAAATGAAAGTTTTGACATGCAGACAGAAAAAAAAAGAAAGTTTTTAAAAATATGCATATTTTCACTTCAGAAGCTCATATTCACTTGCAAATGGCCATACATGCACATTGGACCTATCGATGCCATATATGCTTTGCACAGTGATCTGATGCACTTCCCAGGCCAGATACACGCACAAAGTCAAGTTCTGAGCTTAAAACCTCAAAAAGCGTGCTTTCATGAAAGTGCGTATAGCCACAGTTTCAGAGCTCTAGCTCGCTTCCTTACGGAGATAGAAACAAATTCACTCTCATTCAGTCATTTAGTCACATTTCACTCATGTTTGTCACTTTCCACTGAATTACACAAAATGAAAGTTTTGACATGCAGACAGAAAAAAAAAAAGTTTTTAAAAATATGCATATTTTCACTTCAGAAGCTCATATTCACTTCCAAATGGCCATACATGCACATTGGACCAATCGATGCCATATATGCTTTGCACAGTGATCTGATGCACTTCCCAGGCCAGATACACGCACAAATTCAAGTTCTGAGCTTAAAACCAAAGAAGCGTGCTTTCATGAAAGTGCGTGATAGCCACAGTTTCAGAGCTCTAGCTTCCTTCGTTACGGAGATAGAAACAAATTCACTCTCATTCAGTCATATAGTCACATTTCACTCATGTTTGTCACTTTCCACTGAATTATACACAAAATGAAAGTTTTGACATGCAGACAGAAAAAAAAAGCAAGTTTTTAAAAATATGCATATTTTCACTTCAGAAGCTCATATTCAATTGCAAATGGCCATACATGCACATTGGACCAATCGATGCCATATATGCTTTGCACAGTGATCTGATGCACTTCCCAGGCCAGATACATGCATGAGTCAAGTTCTGAGCTTAAAACCTCAAAGAAGCGTGCTTTCATGAAAGTGCGTTATAGCCACAGTTTCAGAGCTCTAGCTCGCTTCCTTACGGAGATAGAAACAAATTCACTCTCATTCAGTCATTTTGTCACATTTCACTCATGTTTGTCACTTTCCCACTGAGGAATACCAAAATGAAAAGTTTTGACATGCAGAAAAAAAAAAAAAGTTTTTAAAATATGCATATTTTCACTTAAGAAGCTCATATTCACTTGCAAATGGCCATACATGCACATTGGACCAATCGATGCCATATATGCTTTGCACAGTGATCTGATGCACTTCCCATGCCAGATACACGCATCGAGGTCAAGTTCTGAGCTAAAAAACCAAAGAAGCGTGCTTTCATGAAAGTGCGTATAGCCACAGTTTCAGAGCTCTAGCTCGCTTCCTTACGGAGATAGAAACAAATTCACTCTCATTCAGTCATTTTGTCACATTTCACTCATTTTTGTCACTTTCCCACTGAATTACACACAAAATAAAAAGTTTTGACATGCAGACAGAAAAAAAAAGTTTTTAAAAATGTGCATATTTTCACTTCAGAAGCTCATATTCAATTCCAAATGGCCATACATGCACATTGGACCTATCGATGCCATATATGCTTTGCACAGTGATCTGATGCACTTCCCATGTCAGATACACGCACGGAGTCAAGTTCTGAGCACAAAACCTCAAAAGCGTGCTATCATGAAAGCGCGTATAGCCACAGTTTCAGAGCTCTAGCTCGCTTCCTTACGGAGATAGAAACAAATTCACTCTCATTCAGTCATTTTGTCACATTTCACTCATGTTTGTCACTTTTCACTGAATTACACACAAAATGAAAGTTTTGACATGCAGACAGAAAAAAAAAGTTTTTAAAAATATGCATATTTTCACTTCAGAAGCTCATATTCAATTCAAATGGCCATACATGCACATTGGACCAATCGATGCCATATATGCTTTGCACAGTGATCTGAGCACTTCCCAGGCCAGATACATGCACAAATTCAAGTTCTGAGCTAAAACCTCAAAAAAGCGTTTTTTCATGAAAGTGCGTATAGCCACAGTTTCAGAGCTCTAGCTCCCTTCCTTACGGAGATAGAAACAAATTCACTCTCATTCAGTCATTTTGTCACATTTCACTCATGTTTGTCACTTTCCCACTGAATTATACACAAAATGAAAAGTTTTGACATGCAGACAAAAAAAAAAAGTTTTTAAAAATATGCATATTTTCATTTCAGAAGCTCATATTCAATTGCAAATGGCCATACATGCACATTGGACCAATCGATGCCATATATGCTTTGCACAGTGATCTGAAGCACTTCCCAGGCCAGATACACGCACGGGTTCAAGTTCTGAGCATAAAACCTCAAAGAGCGTGCTTTCATGAAAGTGCGTATAGCCACAGTTTCAGAGCTCTAGCTCCTTCCTTACGGAGATAGAAACAAATTAACACTCATTCAGTCATTTTGTCACATTTCACTCATTTTGTCACTTTCCACTGAATTACACACAAAATGAAAGTTTTGACATGCAGACAGAAAAAAGAAAGTTTTTAAAATGTGCATATTTTCACTTCAGAAGCTCATATTCAATTCCAAATGGCCATACATGAACATTGGACCTATCGATGCCATATATGCTTTGCACAGTGATCTGATGCACTTCCCATGCCAGATACACGCACGGAGTCAAGTTCTGAGCTTAAAACCTCAAAGAAGCGTGCTTTCATGAAAGTGCGTATAGCCACAGTTTCAGAGCTCTAGCTCGCTTCCTCCTGACGGAGATAGAAACAAATTAACTCTCATTCAGTCATTATGTCACATTTCACTCATGTTTGTCACTTTCCCACTGAATTACACACAAAATGAAAAAGTTTTGACATGCAGACAGAAAAAAAGAAAGTTTTTAAAAATGTGTATATTTTCACTTCAGAAGCTCATATTCAATTCCAAATGGCCAACATGCACATTGGACCAATCGATGCCATATAACAAATGCACAGTGATCTGTAGCAGTTCCCAGGCCAGATACAAGCACAGGTTCAAGTTCTGAGCTTAAACCTCAAAGAACCGTGTTTTCATGAAAGTGCGGATAGCCACAGTTTCAGAGCTCTAGCTCCCTTCCTTACGGAGATAAAAACAAATTCACTCTCATTCAGTCATTTTGTCACATTTCACTCATGTTTGTCACTTTCACACTGAATTACACACAAAATGAAAGTTTTGACATGCAGACAAAAAAAGAAAGTTTTTAAAAATATGCATATTTTCACTTCAGAAGCTCATATTCACTTGCAAATGGCCATACATGCACATTGGACCTATCGATGCCATATATGCTTTGCACAGTGATCTGTAGCAAGGCCAGATACAACGCACAGGTTCATGTTCAGCATAATACAAAACAAAGCGTGCTTTCATGAAAGTGCGTTCTCCAGAGCTTCCTTAAAACAAATTCCTCATTAAGTCATTTTGACACATATCACTCATTTTGTCATTTCCCATGAATTACACACGAAATGAAAGTTTTGACATGCAGCAGTTTTTTTTAAAAATGTGCATATTTTCACTTCAGGAGCTCATATAATTTCCAAATGGATCATGATTTTCAACTGCACAGTGATTCCGATGAGCATAAAATTCATGAAAGTGCGTATACCCACAGTTTCAGCTCTGTTCGCTTCATTTGTCAATTTTCTCATTCAGTCATATAGTCACTCAATTTTCACTTTCACCGAATTGCACACAAAATGAAAAGTTTTTGACATGAAAAAAAAAAGCAGGTTTTTAAAATATGCATATTTTCACTTAGAAGCTCATATTTTGCAAATGGCCATACATGCACATTGGACCTATCGATCCATATATGCTTTGCACAGTGATCTGATGCACTTCCCATGCCAGATACACGCACGGAGTCAAGTTCTGAGCTTAAAACCTCAAAGAAGCGTGCTTTCATGAAAGTGCGTATAGCCACAGTTTCAGAGCTCTCACACACGGAGATAGAAACAAATTAACTCTCATTCAGTCATTATGTCACATTTCACTCATGTTTGTCACTTTCCCACTGAATTACACACAAAAAAAAGTTTTGACATGCAGACAAAAAAAAAAAGAAAGTTTTTTAAAAAATATGCATATTTTCACTTCAGAAACTCATATTCACTTGCAAATGGCCATACATGCACATTGGACCTATCGATGCCATATATGCTTTGCACAGTGATCTGATGCACTTTCCAGGCCAGATACATGCACAGGTTCAAGTTCTGAGCATAAAACCTCAAAGAAGTTTTTTTTTCATGAAAGTGCGTATAGCCACAGTTTCAGAGCTCTAGCTCCTTACTTACGGAGATAGAAACAAATTAACTCTCATTCAGTCATTTTGTCACATTTCACTCATGTTTGTTACTTTCCCACTGAATTACACAAAATGAAAAGTTTTGACATGCAGACAGAAAAAAAAAAAGTTTTTAAAAATATGCATATTTTCACTTCAGAAGCTCATATTCAATTGCAAATGGCCATACATGCACATTGGACCTATCGATGCCATATAACAAATGCACAGTGATCTGTAGCACTTCCCAGGCCAGATACAAGCACGCAGGTTCAAGTTCTGAGCTTAAAACCTCAAAAGAAGCGTCCTTTTCATGAAAGTGCGTATAGCCACAGTTTTTCAGAGCTCTAGCTCCCTTCCTTACGGAGATAGAAACAAATTAACTCTCATTCAGTCATTTTGTCACATTTCACTCATGTTTGTCACTTTCCCACTGAATTGACATGCACAAAATGAAAAGTTTTGACATGCAGACAGAAAAAAAGAAATGTTTTTAAAAATATGCCATAATTTTTTCAGTTACAAGAAACTCATATTCACTTGCATAAAATGGCCATACATGCACATTGGACCTATGAGATGCAAATTCATATATGTCATTTTTTTGTCACACAGTGATCTGAATTACACACACTTTCATGCCAGAAAAAAAAAAATAAAAAACACGCACAAATTCATGTTCTGCAAAGCATAAAACCTCAAAGAAGCGTGCTTTCATGAAAGCCCAGGCCAGATAGCCACAGTTTCAGAGCTCTAAGTGCTTAGCCCTGTTACGGAGATAGAAACAAATTCACTCTCATTAAGTCATTTTGTCACATTTCACTCATTTTTGTCATTTTCCCATTGAATTACACACGAAAAATGAAAAGTTTTGACATGTAGACAGAAAAAAAAAGTTTTTAAAAATGTGCATATTTTCACTTCAGAAGCTCATATTCAATTCCAAATGGCCATACATGCACATTGGACCAATCGATGCTATATATGCTTTGCACAGTGATCTGTAGCAGTTCCCAGGCCAGATACAAGCACAGGTTCAAGTTCTGAGCCTAAAACCTCAAGAAGCGTGTTTTCATGAAAGTGCGTATAGCCACAGTTTCAGCGCTCTAGCTCCTTCCTCACGGAGATAGAAACAAATTCACTCTCATTCAGTCATATTGTCACATTTCACTCATGTTTGTCACTTTACCACTGAATTATACACAAAATGAAAAAGTTTTGACATGCAGACAAAAAAAAAAAGTTTTTTAAAAAATATGCATATTTTCACTTAAGAAGCTCATATTCAATTGCAAATGGCCATACATGCACATTGGACCTATCGATGCCATATATGCTTTGCACAGTGTTCTGTAGCAGTGCCCAGGCCAGATACACACACAGGTTCATGTTCTAAGCATAAAACCTCAAAGAAGCGTGCTTTCATGAAAGTGCGTATAGCCACAGTTTCAGAGCTCTAGCTCGCTTCCTTACGGAGATAGAAACAAATTCACACTAATTCAGTCATTTTGTCACATTTCACTCATTTTTGTCACTTTCCCACCGAATTATTCACAAAATGAAAAGTTTTGACATGCAGAACAAAAAAAAAGCAAGTTTTTAAAAATATGCATATTTTCACTTCAGAAACTCATATTCACTTGCAAATGGCCATACATGCACATTGGACCAATCGATCACATATATGCTTTGCACAGTGATCTGAAGCACTTTCCAGGCCAGATACATGCACAAATTCAAGTTCTGAGCTTAAAACCTCAAAGAAGCGTGCTTTCATGAAAGTGCGTATAGCCACAGTTTCAGAGCTCTAGCTCGCTTACTTACGGAGATAGCACCAAATTTATTCTCATTAAGTCATATAGCAATATTTCACTCATGTTTGTCGCTTTCCCACTGAGGAATACCGAAAATGAAAAGTTTTGACATGCAGAACGAAAAAAAGTTTTTTAAAAATATGCATATTTTCACTTAAGAAGCTCATATTCACTTGCAAATGGCCATACATGCACATTGGACCTATCGATGCCATATATGCTTTGCACAGTGATCTGTAGCAGTGCCCAGGCCAGATACACGCACAGGTTCATGTTCTAAGCATAAAAACCTCAAAGAAGCGTGCTTTCATGAAAGTGCGTATAGCCACAGTTTCAGAGCTCTAGCTCGCTTCCTTACGGAGATAGAAACAAATTCACACTAATTCAGTCATTTTGTCACATTTCACTCATTTTTGTCACTTTCCCACTGAATTACACACAAAATGAAAGTTTTGACATGCAGACAGAAAAAAAAAAAGTTTTTAAAAATGTGCATATTTTCACTTCAGAAGCTCATATTCAATTCCAAATGGCCATACATGAACATTGCGCATATCGATGCCATATATGCTTTGCATAGTGATCTGATGCACTTCCCATGCCAGATACACGCACGGAGTCAAGTTCTGAGCTTAAAACCTCAAAGAAGCGTCCTTTCATGAAAGTGCGTATAGCCACAGTTTCAGAGCTCTAGCTTCCTTCTACGGAGATAGAAACAAATTCACTCTCATTCAGTCATTTTGTCACATTTCACTCATGTTTGTCACTTTCCCACTGAATTACACACAAAATGAAAGTTTTGACATGCAGAACCAAAAAAAAGAAAGTTTTTAAAAACATGCATATTTTCACTTAAGAAGCTCATATTCACTTGCAAATGGCCATACATGCACATTGGACCAATCGATGCCATATATGCTTTGCACAGTCATCTGAAGCACTTTCCAGGCCAGATACATGCACAAATTCAAGTTCTGAGCTTAAAACCTCAAAGAAGCGTGCTTTCATGAAAGTGCGTATAGCCACAGTTTCAGAGCTCTACCTCTCTTCTTACGGAGATAGAAACAAATACACTCTCATTCAGTCATTTGTCACATTTCACTCATTTTGTCACTTTCCCCTTAATTAGACAAAATGAAAGTTTTGACGGCAGCAGACAAAAAAAAGAAAGTTTTTTAAAATTTGCATATTTTCACATCAGAAGCTCATATTCAATTCCAAATGGCCATATATGCACATTGGGCCTATCGATGCCATATATGCTTTGCACAGTGATCTGATGCACTTCCCATGTCAGATACACGACAAGTCAAGTTCTGAGCTTAAAACCTCAAAGAAGCGTGATTGCATGAAATTGCGTATAGCAACAGTTTCAGAGCTCTAGCTCGCTTGTTACGGAGATAGAAACAAATTAACTCTCATTCAGTCATTATGTCACATTTCACTCATGTTTGTCACTTTCCCACTGAATTACACACAAAATGAAAGTTTTGACATGCAGACAGAAAAAAAAAAAATTTTTTAAAATGTGTATATTTTTTTTCAGAAACTCATATTCAATTCCAAATGGCCATACATGCACATTGGACCAATCGATGCCATATAACAAATGCACAGTGATCTGTAGCAGTTCCCAGGCCAGAGACAAGCACAGGTTCAAGTTCTGAGCTTAAAACCTCTCAAAGAAGCGTGTTTTCATGAAAGTGCGTATAGCCACAGTTTCAGAGCTCTAGCTCCCTTCCTTACGGAGATAGAAACAAATTCACTCTCATTCAGTCATTTTGTCACATTTCACTCATGTTTGTCACTTTCCCACTGAATTACACACAAAATGAAAGTTTTGACATGCAGACAAAAAAAAAAAAAGTTTTTAAAAATATGCATATTTTCACTTCAGAAACTCATATTCACTTGCAAATGGCCATACATGCACATTGGACCAATCGATGCCATATATGCTTTGCACAGTGATCTGATGCACTTCCCATGCCAGATACACGCACGGAGTCAAGTTCTGAGCTTAAAACCTCAAAGAACCGTGTTTTCATGAAAGTGCGTATAGCCACAGTTTCAGCGCTCTAGCTCGCTTCCTTACGGAGATAGAAACAAATTAACTCTCATTCAGTCATATAGTCACATTTCACTCATGTTTGTCACTTTCCCACTGAAATACACACAAAATGAAAGTTTTGACATGCAGACAGAAAAAAAAGAAAGTTTTTAAAAATATGCATATTTTCACTTCAGAAACTCATATTCACTTGCAAATGGCCATACATGCACATTGGACCAATCGATCCATATATGCTTTGCACAGTGATCTGAAGCACTTCCCAGGCCAGATACATGCACAAATTCAAGTTCTGAGCTTAAAACCTCAAAGAAGCGTGCTTTCATGAAAGTGCGATATAGCCACAGTTTCAGAGCTCTAGCTCGCTTCCTTACGGAGATAGCACAAATTTATTCTCATTAAGTCATATAGCAATATTTCACTCATGTTTGTCGCTTTCCCACTGAGGAATACACAAAATGAAAAGTTTTGACATGCAGAACGAAAAAAAGAAAGTTTTAAAAATATGCATATTTTCACTTCAGAAGCTGATATTCACTTGCAAATGGCCATACATGCACATTGGACCTATCGATGCCATATATGCTTTGCACAGTGATCTGTAGCAGTGCCCATGCCAGATACACGCACAGGTTCATGTTCTGAGCATAAAACCTCAAAGAAGCGTGCTTTCATGAAAGTGCGTATACCCACAGTTTCAGAGCTCTAGTTCGCTTCCTTACGGAGAAAGAAACAAATTCAATCTCATTCAGTCATATAGTCACATTTCACTCATGTTTGTCACTTTCCCACCGAATTATACACAAAATGAAAAGTTTTGACATGCAGAACGAAAAAAAAGCAAGTTTTTAAAAATATGCATATTTTCACTTAAGAAGCTCATATTCACTTGCCAATGGCCATACATGCACATTGGACCTATCGATGACATATATGCTTTGCACAGTGATCTGATGCACTTCCCATGCCAGATACACGCCGCGGAGTCAAGTTCTGAGCTTAAAACCTCAAAGAAGCGTGCTTTTCATGAAAGTGCGTATAGCCACAGTTTCAGAGCTCTAGCTCGCTTCCTTCGGAGATAGAAACAAATTCACTCTCATTCAGTCATTTTGTCACATTTCACTCATGTTTGTCACTTTCCCACTGAATTACACAAAATAAAAGTTTTGACATGCAGAAAAAAAAAAAAAAAAGTTTTTAAAATATGCATATTTTCACTTCAGAAACTCATATTCAATTTGCAAATGGCCATACATGCACATTGGACCTATCGATCCCATATATGCTTTGCACAGTGATCTGAAGCACTTCCCCAGGCCAGATACATGCACAAATTCAAGTTCTGAGCATAAAACCTCAAAAAGCGTGCTTTCATGAAAGTGCGTATAGCCACAGTTTCAGAGCTCTAGCTCGCTTACGTTCGGAGATAGCACCAAATTTACTCTCATTAAGTCATATAGCAATATTTCACTCATGTTTGTCGCTTTCCCACTAGGAATACCGAAAAATGAAAAGTTTTGACATGCAGAACGAAAAAAAAAAAAGTTTTTAAAAATATGCATATTTTCACTTAAGAAGCCTCATATTCACTTGCAAATGGCCATACATGCACATTGGACCTATCGATGCCATATATGCTTTTGCACAGTGTTCTGTAGCAGTGCCCAGGCCAGATACACGCACAGGTTCATGTTCTAAGCATAAAACCTCAAAGAAGCGTGCTTTCATGAAAGTGCGTATAGCCACAGTTTCAGAGCTCTAGCTCGCTTCCTTACGGAGATAGAAACAAATTCACACTAATTCAGTCATTTTGTCCTATTTCACTCATTTTTGTCACTTTCCCACTGAATTACACACAAAATGAAAGTTTTGACATGCAGACAGAAAAAAAAGAAAGTTTTTAAAAATGTGCATATTTTCACTTCAGAAGCTCATATTCAATTCCAAATGGCCATACATGAACATTGCGCCTATCGATGCCATATATGCTTTGCATAGTGATCTGATTCACTTCCCATGTCAGATACACGCACGGAGTCAAGTTCTGAGCTTAAAACCTCAAAGAAGCGTCCTTTTATGAAAGTGCGTATAGCCACAGTTTCAGAGCTCTAGCTCGCTTCCTTACGGAGATAGAAACAAATTCACTCTCATTCAGTCATTATGTCACATTTCACTCATGTTTGTCACTTTCCCACTGAATTACACACAAAATGAAAGTTTTGACATGCAGACAGAAAAAAAAGAAAGTTTTTAAAAATGTGTATATTTTCACTTCAGAAACTCATATTCAATTCCAAGTGGCCATACATGCACATTGTACCAATCGATGCCATATAACAAATGCACAGTGATCTGTAGCAGTTCCCAGGCCTGATACAAGCACAGGTTCAAGTTCTGAGCTTAAAACCTCAAAGAAGCGTGCTTTCATGAAAGTGCGTATAGCCACAGTTTCAGAGCTCTAGCTCGCTTCCTTACGGAGATAGAAACAAATTCACACTAATTCAGTCATTTTGTCACATTTCACTCATTTTTGTCACTTTCCCACCGAATTATACACAAAATGAAAAGTTTTGACATGCCGAACAAAAAAAAAGCAAGTTTTTAAAAATATGCATATTTTCACTTCAGAAACTCAAATTCACTTGCAAATGGCCATACATGCACATTGGACCAATCGATCCCATATATGCTTTGCACAGTGATCTGAAGCACTTTCCAGGCCAGATACATGCACAAATTCAAGTTCTGAGCTTAAAACCTCAAAAAGCGTGCTTTCATGAAAGTCGTATAGCCACAGTTTCAGAGCTCTAGCTAAACCTTTACGGAGATAGCACCAAATTTATTCTCATTAAGTCATATAGCAATATTTCACTCATGTTTGTCGCTTTTCCACTGAGGAATACCGAAAATGAAAAGTTTTGACATGCAGAACGAAAAAAAAAAAAGTTTTTAAAATATGCATATTTTCACTTAAGAAGCTCATATTCACTTGCAAATGGCCATACATGCAAATTGGACCTATCGATGCCATATATGCTTTGCACAGTGTTCTGTAGCAGTGCCCAGGCCAGATACACGCACAGGTTCATGTTCTAAGCATAAAACCTCAAAGAAGCGTGCCTTCATGAGAGTGCGTATAGCCACAGTTTCAGAGCTCTAGCTCGCTTCCTTACGGAGATAAAAAACAAATTCACACTAATTCAGTCATTTTGTCACATTTCACTCATTTTTGTCACTTTCCAACTGAATTACACACAAAATGAAAGTTTTGACATGCAGACAGAAAAAAAAGAAAGTTTTTAAAAATGGGCATATTTTCACTTCAGAAGCTCATATTCAATTCCAAATGGCCATACATGAACATTGCGCCTATCGATGCCATATATGCTTTGCATAGTGATCTGATGCACTTCCCATGTCAGATACACGCAGGGAGTCAAGTTCTGAGCTTAAACCTCAAAGAAGCGTCCTTTTATGAAAGTGCGTATAGCCACAGTTTCAGAGCTCTAGCTCGCTTCCTTACGGAGATAGAAACAAATTAACTCTCATTCAGTCATTATGTCACATTTCACTCATGTTTGTCACTTTCCCACTGAATTACACACAAAATGAAAGTTATGACATGCAGACAGAAAAAAAAGAAAGTTTTTAAAAATGTGTATATTTTCACTTCAGAAACTCATATTCAATTCCAAATGGCCATACATGCACATTGTACCAATCGATGCCATATAACAAATGCACAGTGATCTGTAGCAGTTCCCAGGCCAGACACAAGCACAGGTTCAAGTTATGAGCTTAAAACCTCAAAGAAGCGTGTTTTCATGAAAGTGCGAATAGCCACAGTTTCAGAGCTCTAGCTCCCTTCCTTATTGAGATAAAAACAAATTCACTCTCATTCAGTCATTTTGTCACATTTCACTCATGTTTGTCACTTTCCCACTGAATTACACACAAAATGAAAGTTATGACATGCAGACAGAAAAAAAAGAAAGTTTTCTAAAAATATGCATATTTTCACTTAAGAAGCTCATATTCACTTGCAAATGGCCATACATGCACATTGGACCTATCGATGCCATATATGCTTTGCACAGTGATCTGTAGCAGTGCCCAGGCCAGATACACGCACAGGTTCATGTTCTGAGCATAACACCTCAAAGAAGCGTGCTTTCATGAAAGTGCGTATAGCCACAGTTTCAGAGCTCTAGCTCGCTTCCTTACGGAGATAGAAACAAATTCACTCTCATTAAGTCATTTTGACACATATCACTCATTTTTGTCATTTTCCCAATGAATTACACACGAAATGAAAGTTTTGACATGTAGACAGAAAAAAAAGAAAGTTTTTAAAAATGTGCATATTTTCACTTCAGGAGCTCATATTCAATTCCAAATGGCCATACATGCACATTGGACCAATCGATGCTATATAACAAATGCACAGTGATCTGTAGCAGTTCCCAGGCCAGATACAAGCACAGGTTCAAGTTCTGAACTTAAAACCTCAAAGAAGCGTGCTTTCATGAAAGTGCGTATAGCCACAGTTTCAGAGCTCTAGCTCGCTTCCTTACGGAGATAGAAACAAATTCACACTAATTCAGTCATTTTGTCACATTTCACTCATTTTTGTCACTTTCCCACCGAATTATACACAAAATGAAAAGTTTTGACATGCAGAACAAAAAAAAAGCAAGTTTTTAAAAATATGCATATTTTCACTTAAGAAGCTCATATTCAATTGCAAATGGCCATACATGCACATTGCACCTATCGATGCCATATATGCTTTGCACAGTGATCTGATGCACTTCCCATGCCAGATACAAGCACGGAGTCAAGTTCAGAGCTTAAAACCTCAAAGAAGCGTGCTTTCATGAAAGTGCGTATAGCCACAGTTTCAGAGCTCTGGCTCGCTTCCTTACGGAGATAGAAACAAATTCACTCTCATTCAATCATTTTGTCACATTTCACTGATGTTTGTCACTTTTCCACTGAATTACACACAAAATAAAAGTTTTGACATGCAGACAGAAAAAAAAGAAAGTTTTTAAAAATATGCATATTTTCACTTCAGAAACTCATATTCACTTGCAAATGGCCATACATGCACATTGGACCAATCGATCCCATATATGCTTTGCACAGTGATCTGAAGCACTTTCCAGGCCAGACACATGCACAAATTCAAGTTCTGAGCTTAAAACCTCAAAGCGTGCTTTCATGAAAGTGCGTATAGCCACAGTTTCAGAGCTCTAGCTGGGCTTACTTACGGAGATAGCACCAAATTTATTCTCATTAAGTCATATAGCAATATTTCACTCATGTTTGTCGCTTTCCCACTGAGGAATACCGAAAATGAAAAGTTTTGACATGCAGAACGAAAAAAAAGAAAGTTTTTAAAAATATGCATATTTTCACTTAAGAAGCTCATATTCACTTGCAAATGGCCATACATGCACATTGGACCAATCGATGCCATATATGCTTTGCACAGTGATCTGAAGCACTTTCCAGGCCAGATACATGCACAAATTCAAGTTCTGAGCTTAAAACCTCAAAAAGCGTGCTTTCATGAACGTGCGTATAGCCACAGTTTCAGAGCTCTAGCTCGCTTCCTTACGGAGATAGAAACAAATACACTCTCATTCAGTCATTTTGTCACATTTCACTCATTTTTGTCACTTTCCCACTTAATTACACACGAAATGAAAGTTTTGACGTGCAGACAGAAAAAAAGAAAGTTTTTAAAAATTTGCATATTTTCACATCAGAAGCTCATATTCAATTCCAAATGGCCATACATGCACATTGGGCCTATCGATGCCATTTATGCTTTGCACAGTGATCTGATGCACTTCCCCTGTCAGATACACGCACGGAGTCAAGTTCTGAGCTTAAAACCTCAAAGAAGCGTGATTTCATGAAAGTGCGTATAGCCACAGTTTCAGAGCTCTAGCTCGCCTTCGTTGGAGATAGAAACAAATTAACTCTCATTCAGTCATTATGTCACATTTCACTCATTTTTGTCACTTTCCCACTGAATTACACACAAAATGAAAGTTTTGACATGCAGACAGAAAAAAAAGAAAGTTTTTAAAAATGTGTATATTTTCACTTCAGAAACTCATATTCAATTCCAAATGGCCATACATGCACAATGGACGAATCGATGCCATATAACAAATGCACAGTGATCTGTAGCAGTTCCCAGGCCAGAGACAAGCACAGGTTCAAGTTCTGAGCTTAAAACCTCAAAGAAGCGTGTTTTTCATGAAAGTGCGTATAGCCACAGTTTCAGAGCTCTAGCTCCCTTCCTTATTGAGATAGAAACAAATTCACTCTCATTCAGTCATTTTGTCACATTTCACTCATGTTTGTCACTTTCCCACTGAATTACACACAAAATGAAAGTTTTGACATGCAGACAGAAAAAAAAGAAAGTTTTTAAAAATATGCATATTATCACTTCAGAAACTCATATTCACTTGCAAATGGCCATACATGCACATTGGACCAATCGATCCCATATATGCTTTGCACAGTGATCTGAAGCACTTTCCAGGCCAGATACATGCACAAATTCAAGTTCTGAGCTTAAAACCTCAAAGAAGCGTGCTTTCATGAAAGTGCGTATAGCCACAGTTTCAGAGCTCTAGCTCGCTTACTTACGGAGATAGCACCAAATTTACTCTCTTTAACTCATAAAGCAATATTTCACTCATGTTTGTCGCTTTCCCACTGAGGAATACCGAAAATGAAAAGTTTTGACATGCAGAACGAAAAAAAAGCAAGTTTTTAAAAATATGCATATTTTCACTTCAGAAGCTCATATTCAATTCCAAATGGCCATACATGAACATTGCGCCTATCGATGCCATATATGCTTTGCACAGTGATCTGATGCACTACCCATGTCAGATACATGCACGGAGTCAAGTTCTGAGCTCAAAACCTCAAAAAGCGTGCTTTCATGAAAGTGCGTATAGCCACAGTTTCAGGGCTCTGGCTCGCTTACTTACGGAGATAGCACCAAATTTACTCTCTTTAAGTCATAAAGCAATATTTCACTCATGTTTGTCGCTTTCCCACTGAGGAATACCGAAAATGAAAAGTTTTGACATGCAGAACGAAAAAAAAAGCAAGTTTTTAAAAATATGCATATTTTCACTTAAGAAGCTCATATTCAATTGCAAACGGCCATACATGCACATTGGAACTATCGAATGCCATATATGCTTTGCACAGTGATCTGATGCACTTCCCATGCCAGATACGCACGGAGTCAAGTTCAGAGCTTAAAACCTCAAAGAAGCGTGCTTTCATGAAAGTGCGTGATAGCCACAGTTTCAGAGCTCTAGCTCGCTTCCTTACGGAGATAGAAACAAATTCACTCTCATTCAGTCATTTTGTCACATTTCACTCATGTTTGTCACTTTCCCACCGAATTATACACAAAATGAAAGTTTTGACATGCAGAACGAAAAAAAAGCAAGTTTTTAAAAATATGCATATTTTCAGTTCAGAAACTCATATTCACTTGCAAATGGCCATACATGCACATTGGACCAATCGATGCCATATAACTAATGCACAGTGATCTGTAGCAGTTCCCAGGCAAGATACAAGCACAGGTTCAAGTTATGAGCTTAAAACCTCAAAGAAGCGTGTTTTTCATGAAAGTGCGTTATAGCCACAGTTTCAGCCCTCTAGCTTTCTTACGGAGATAGAAACAAATTCAATCTCATTCAGTCATATAGTCACATTTCACTCATGTTTGTCACTTTCCCACCGAATTATACACAAAATGAAAAGTTTTGACATGCAGAACGAAAAAAAAGCAAGTTTTTAAAAATATGCATATTTTCACTTAAGAAGCTCATATTCACTTGCCAATGGCCATACATGCACATTGGACCTATCGATGACATATATGCTTTGCACAGAGATCTGATGCACTTCCCATGCCAGATACATGCACGGAGTCAAGTTCTGAGCTTAAAACCTCAAAGAAGCGTGCTTTCATGAAAGTGCGTATAGCCACAGTTTCAGAGCTCTAGCTCGCTTACTTACGGAGATAGCACCAAATTTACTCTCATTAAGTCATATAGCAATATTTCACTCATGTTTGTCGCTTTCCCACTGAGGAATACCGAAAATGAAAAGTTTTGACATGCAGAACGAAAAAAAAGAAAGTTTTTAAAAATAAGCATATTTTCACTTAAGAAGCTCATATTCACTTGCAAATGACCATACATGCACATTGGACCTATCGATGCCATATATGCTTTGCACAGTGTTCTGTAGCAGTGCCCAGTCCAGATACACGCACAGGTTCATGTTCTAAGCATAAAACCTCAAAGAAGCGTGCTTTCATGAAAGTGCGTATAGCCACAGTTTCAGAGCTCTAGCTCGCTTCCTTACGGAGATAGAAACAAATTCACACTAATTCAGTCATTTTGTCACATTTCACTCATTTTTGTCACTTTCCCACTGAATTACACACAAAATGAAAGTTTTGACATGCAGACAGAAAAAAAAGAAAGTTTTTAAAAATGTGCATATTTTCACTTCAGAAGCTCATATTCAATTCCAAATGGCCATACATGCACATTGGACCAATCGATCCCATATATGCTTTGCACAGTGATCTGAAGCACTTTCCAGGCCAGATACATGCACAAATTCAAGTTCTGAGCTTAAAACCTCAAAGAAGCGTGCTTTCATGAAAGTGCGTATAGCCACAGTTTCAGAGCTCTAGCTCGCTTACTTACGGAGATAGCACCAAATTTACTCTCTTTAACTCATAAAGCAATATTTCACTCATGTTTGTCGCTTTCCCACTGAGGAATACCGAAAATGAAAAGTTTTGACATGCAGAACGAAAAAAAAGCAAGTTTTTAAAAATATGCATATTTTCACTTCAGAAGCTCATATTCAATTCCAAATGGCCATACATGAACATTGCGCCTATCGATGCCATATATGCTTTGCACAGTGATCTGATGCACTACCCATGTCAGATACATGCACGGAGTCAAGTTCTGAGCTCAAAACCTCAAAGAAGCGTGCTTTCATGAAAGTGCGTATAGCCACAGTTTCAGGGCTCTAGCTCGCTTACTTACGGAGATAGCACCAAATTTACTCTCTTTAAGTCATAAAGCAATATTTCACTCATGTTTGTCGCTTTCCCACTGAGGAATACCGAAAATGAAAAGTTTTGACATGCAGAACGAAAAAAAAGCAAGTTTTTAAAAATATGCATATTTTCACTTAAGAAGCTCATATTCAATTGCAAACGGCCATACATGCACATTGGAACTATCGAAAACATATATGCTTTGCACAGTGATCTGATGCACTTCCCATGCCAGATACACGCACGGAGTCAAGTTCAGAGCTTAAAACCTCAAAGAAGCGTGCTTTCATGAAAGTGCGTATTGCCACAGTTTCAGAGCTCTAGCTCGCTTCCTTACGGAGATAGAAACAAATTCACTCTCATTCAGTCATTTTGTCACATTTCACTCATGTTTGTCACTTTCCCACCGAATTATACACAAAATGAAAGTTTTGACATGCAGAAGAAAAAAAAAAAGTTTTTAAAAATATGCATATTTTCAGTTCAGAAACTCATATTCACTTGCAAATGGCCATACATGCACATTGGACCAATCGATGCCATATAACTAATGCACAGTGATCTGTAGCAGTTCCCAGGCAAGATACAAGCACAGGTTCAAGTTATGAGCTTAAAACCTCAAAGAAGCGTGTTTTCATGAAAGTGCGTATAGCCACAGTTTCAGCCCTCTAGTTCGCTTCCTTACGGAGATAGAAACAAATTCAATCTCATTCAGTCATATAGTCACATTTCACTCATGTTTGTCACTTTCCCACCGAATTATACACAAAATGAAAAGTTTTGACATGCAGAACGAAAAAAAAGAAAGTTTTTAAAAATATGCATATTTTCACTTAAGAAACTCATATTCACTTGCCAAATGGCCATACATGCACATTGGACCTATCGATGACATATATGCTTTGCACAGAGATCTGATGCACTTCCCATGCCAGATACATGCACGGAGTCAAGTTCTGAGCTTAAAACCTCAAAGAAGCGTGCTTTCATGAAAGTGCGTATAGCCACAGTTTCAGAGCTCTAGCTCGCTTACTTACGGAGATAGCACCAAATTTACTCTCATTAAGTCATATAGCAATATTTCACTCATGTTTGTCGCTTTCCCACTGAGGAATACCGAAAATGAAAAGTTTTGACATGCAGAACAAAAAAAAAGTTTAAAAAAAATAAGCATATTTTCACTTAGAAGCTCATATTCACTTGCAAATGGCCATACATGCACATTGGACCTATCGATGCCATATATGCTTTGCACAGTGTTCTGTAGCAGTGCCCAGGCCAGATACACGCACAGGTTCATGTTCTAAGCATAAAACCTCAAAAAGCGTGCTTTCATGAAAGTCGTATAGCCACAGTTTCAGAGCTCTAGCTCGCTTCCTTACGGAGATAGAAACAAATTCACACTAATTCAGTCATTTGTCACATTTCACTCATTTTTGTCACTTTCCCACTGAATTACACACAAAATGAAAGTTTTGACATGCAGACAGAAAAAAAAAAAAAGTTTTTAAAAATGTGCATATTTTCACTTCAGAAGCTCATATTCAATTCCAAATGGCCATACATGAACATTGGTGATTATCGATGCCATATATGCTTTGCACAGTGATCTGATGCACTACCCATGTCAGATACATGCACGGAGTCAAGTTCTGAGCTCAAAACCTCAAAAAGCGTGTTTTTCATGAAAGTCGATAGCCACAGTTTCAGAGCTCTGGCTCGCTTACTTACGGAGATAGCACCAAATTTACTCTCTTTAAGTCATAAAGCAATATTTCACTCATGTTTGTCGCTTTCCCACTGAGGAATACCGAAAATGAAAAGTTTTGACATGCAGAACGAAAAAAAAGCAAGTTTTTAAAAATATGCATATTTTCACTTAAGAAGCTCATATTCAATTGCAAACGGCCATACATGCACATTGGAACTATCGAAGACATATATGCTTTGCACAGTGATCTGATGCACTTCCCATGCCAGATACACGCACGGAGTCAAGTTCAGAGCTTAAAACCTCAAAAGAAGTGCTTTCATGAAAGTGCGTATGCCACAGTTTCAGAGCTCTAGCTCGCTTCCTTACGGAGATAGAAACAAATTCACTCTCATTCAGTCATTTTGTCACATTTCACTCATGTTTGTCACTTTCCCACTGAATTACACACAAAATGAAAGTTTTGACATGCAGACAGAAAAAAAAGAAAGTTTTTAAAAATATGCATATTTTCAGTTCAGAAACTCATATTCACTTGCAAATGGCCATACATGCACATTGGACCAATCGATCCCATATATGCTTTGCACAGGGATCTGAAGCACTTTCCAGACCAGATACATGCACAAATTCAAGTTCTGAGCTTAAAACCTCAAAGAAGCGTGCTTTCATGAAAGTGCGTATAGCCACAGTTTCAGAGCTCTAGCTCGCTTCCTTACGGAGATAGCACCAAATTTACTCTCATTGAGTCATATAGCAATATTTCACTCATGTTTGTCGCTTTCCCACTGAGGAATACCGAAAATGAAAAGTTTTGACATGCAGAACGATAAAAAAGAAAGTTTTTAAAAATATGCATATTTTCACTTAAGAAGCTCATATTCACTTGCAAATGGCCATACATGCACATGTTACCTATCGATGCCATATATGCTTTGCATAGTGATCTGATGCACTTCCCATGCCAGATACACGCACGGAGTCAAGTTCTGAGCTTAAAACCTCAAAGAAGCGTGCTTTTATGAAAGTGCGTATAGCCACAGTTTCAGAGCTCTAGCTCGCTTCCTTACGGAGATAGAAACAAATTCACTCGCATTCAGTCATTTTGTCACATTTCACTCATGTTTGTCACTTTCCCACTGAATTACACACAAAATGAAAAGTTTTGACATGCAGAACGAAAAAAAAGAAAGTTTTTAAAAATATGCATATTTTTCTTAAGAAGCTCATATTCACTTGCAAATGGCCATACATGCACATTGCACCTATCGATGCCATATATGCTTTGCACAGTGATCTGATACACTTCCCATGCCAGATACACGCACGGAGTCAAGTTCAGAGCTTAAAACCTCAAAGAAGCGTGCTTTCATGAAAGTGCGTATAGCCACAGTTTCAGAGCTCTAGCTCGTTTCCTTACGGAGATAGAAACAAATTCACTCTCATTCAGTCATTTTGTCACATTTCACTCATTTTTGTCACTTTCCCACTGAATTACACACGAAATGAAAGTTTTAAAATTAAGACAGAAAAAAAAGAAAGTTTTTAAAATGTGCATTTTTTCACTTCAGAAGCTCATATTCAATTCCAAATTGTCATACATGCACATTGGGCCTATCGATGCGATATATGCTTTGCACAGCTATCTGATGCACTTCCCATGTCAGATACACGCACGGAGTCAAGTTCTGAGCTTAAAACCTCGAAGAAGCGTGCTTTCATGAAAGTGCGTATAGCCACAGTTTCAGAGCTCTAGCTCGCTTCCATACGGAGATAGCACCAAATTTACTCTCATTAAATCATATAGCAATATTTCACTCATGTTTGTCGCTTTCCCACTGAGGAATACCGAAAATGAAAAGTTTTGACATGCAGAACGAAAAAAAAGAAAGTTTTTAAAAATTTGCATATTTTCACTTAAGAAGCTCATATTCACTTGCAAATGGCCGTACATGCACATTGGACCTATCGATGCCATATATGCTTTGCACAGTGATCTGATGCACTACCCATGTCAGATACACGCACGCAGTCAAGTTATGAGCTTAAAACCTCAAAGAAGCGTGTTTTCATGAAAGTGCGTATAGCCACAGTTTCAGCGCTCTAGTTCGCTTCCTTACGGAGATAGAAACAAATTCAATCTCATTCAGTCATATAGTCACATATCACTCATGTTTTTCAGTTTCGCACCGAATTATACACAAAATGAAAAGTTTTGACATGCAGAACGAAAAAAAAGCAAGTTTTTAAAAATATACATATTGTCACTTAAGAAGCTCATATTCACTTGCCAATGGCCATACATGCACATTGGACCTATCGATGATATATATGCTTTGCACAGTGATCTGATGCACTTCCCATGCCAGATACACGCACGGAGTCAAGTTCTGAGCTTAAAACCTCAAAGAAGCGTGCTTTCATGAAAGTGCGTATAGCCACAGTTTCAGAGCTCTAGCTCGCCTCCTTACGGAGATAGAAACAAATTCACTCTCATTCAGTCATTTTGTCACATTTCACTCATGTTTGTCACTTTCCCACTGAATTACACACAAAATGAAAGTTTTGACATGCAGACAGAAAAAAAAGAAAGTTTTTCAAAATGTGCATATTTTCACTTCAGAAGCTCATATTCAATTCCAAATGGCCATACATGAACATTGCGCCTATCGATGCCATATATGCTTTGCACAGTGATCTGATGCACTACCCATGTCAGATACATGCACGGAGTCAAGTTCTGAGCTCAAAACCTCAAAGAAGCGTGCTTTCATGAAAGTGCGTATAGCCACAGTTTCAGAGCTCTAGCTCGCTTACTTACGGAGATAGCACCAAATTTACTCTCTTTAAGTCATAAAGCAATATTTCACTCATGTTTGTCGCTTTCCCACTGAGGAATACCGAAAATGAAAAGTTTTGACATGCAGAACGAAAAAAAAGCAAGTTTTTAAAAATATGCATATTTTCACTTAAGAAGCTCATATTCAATTGCAAACGGCCATACATGCACATTGGAATTATCGAAGACATATATGCTTTGCAGAGTGATCTGATGCACTTCCCATGCCAGATACACGCACGGAGTCAAGTTCAGAGCTTAAAACCTCAAAGAAGCGTGCTTTCATGAAAGTGCGTATTGCCACAGTTTCAGAGCTCTAGCTCGCTTCCTTACGGAGATAGAAACAAATTCACTCTCATTCAGTCATTTTGTCACATTTCACTCATGTTTGTCACTTTCCCACTGAATTACACACAAAATGAAAGTTTTGACATGCAGACAGAAAAAAAAGAAAGTTTTTAAAAATATGCATATTTTCAGTTCAGAAACTCATATTCACTTGCAAATGGCCATACATGCACATTGGACCAATCGATCCCATATATGCTTTGCACAGCGATCTGAAGCACTTTCCAGACCAGATACATGCACAAATTCAAGTTCTGAGCTTAAAACCTCAAAGAAGCGTGCTTTCATGAAAGTGCGTATAGCCACAGTTTCAGAGCTCTAGCTCGCTTCCTGACGGAGATAGCACCAAATTTACTCTCATTGAGTCATATAGCAATATTTCACTCATGTTTGTCGCTTTCCCACTGAGGAATACCGAAAATGAAAAGTTTTGACATGCAGAACGATAATAAAAGAAAGTTTTTAAAAAATGCATATTTTCACTTAAGAAGCTCATATTCACTTGCAAATGGCCATACATGCACATTGAACCTATCGATGCCATATATGCTTTGTACAGTGTTCTGTAGCAGTGCCCAGGCCAGATACACGCACAGGTTCATGTTCTAAGCATAAAACCTCAAAGAAGCGTGCTTTCATGAAAGTGCGTATAGCCACAGTTTCAGAGCTCTAGCTCGCTTCCTTACGGAGATAGAAACAAATTCACTCGCATTCAGTCATTTTGTCACATTTCACTCATGTTTGTCACTTTCCCACTGAATTACACACAAAATGAAAAGTTTTGACATGCAGAACGAAAAAAAAGAAAGTTTTTAAAAATATGCATATTTTCACTTAAGAAGCTCATATTCACTTGCAAATGGCCATACATGCACATTGCACCTATCGATGCCATATATGCTTTGCACAGTGATCTGATACACTTCCCATGCCAGATACACGCACGGAGTCAAGTTCAGAGCTTAAAACCTCAAAGAAGCGTGCTTTCATGAAAGTCGTATAGCCACAGTTTCAGAGCTCTAGCTCTCGCTTCCTTCGGAGATAGAAACAAATTCACTCTCATTCAGTCATTTTGTCACATTTCACTCATTTTGTCACTTTCCCACTGAATTACACACGAAATGAAAGTTTTAAAATTAAGACAGAAAAAAAAGAAAGTTTTTAAAATGTGCATTTTTTCACTTCAGAAGCTCATATTCAATTCCAAATTGTCATACATGCACATTGGGCCTATCGATGCGATATATGCTTTGCACAGCTATCTGATGCACTTCCCATGTCAGATACACGCACGGAGTCAAGTTCTGAGCTTAAAACCTCGAAGAAGCGTGCTTTCATGAAAGTGCGTATAGCCACAGTTTCAGAGCTCTAGCTCGCTTCCATACGGAGATAGCACCAAATTTACTCTCATTAAATCATATAGCAATATTTCACTCATGTTTGTCGCTTTCCCACTGAGGAATACCGAAAATGAAAAGTTTTGACATGCAGAACAAAAAAAAAAAGTTTTTAAAAATTTGAATATTTTCACTTAAGAAGCTCATATTCACTTGCAAATGGCCGTACATGCACATTGGACCTATCGATGCCATATATGCTTTGCACAGTGATCTGATGCACTACCCATGTCAGATACACGCACGCAGTCAAGTTATGAGCTTAAAACCTCAAAGAAGCGTGTTTTTTTCATGAAAGTGCGTATAGCCACAGTTTCAGCGCTCTAGTTAAGCTTCCTTACGGAGATAGAAACAAATTCAATCTCATTCAGTCATATAGTCACATATCACTCATGTTTTTCAGTTTCGCTTTTTGAATTATACACAAAATGAAAAGTTTTGACATGCAGAACGAAAAAAAAGCAAGTTTTTAAAAATTTGCATATTTTCACTTAAGAAGCTCATATTCACTTGCCAATGGCCATACATGCACATTGGACCTATCGATGATATATATGCTTTGCACAGTGATCTGATGCACTTCCCATGCCAGATACACGCACGGAGTCAAGTTCTGAGCTTAAAACCTCAAAGAAGCGTGCTTTCATGAAAGTGCGTATAGCCACAGTTTCAGAGCTCTAGCTCGCCTCCTTACGGAGATAGAAACAAATTCACTCTCATTCAGTCATTTTGTCACATTTCACTCATGTTTGTCACTTTCCCACTGAATTACACACAAAATGAAAGTTTTGACATGCAGACAGAAAAAAAAAAAAAGTTTTCAAAATGTGCATATTTTCACTTCAGAAGCTCATATTCAATTCCAAATGGCCATACATGAACACGTTTTATCGATGCCATATATGCTTTGCACAGTGATCTGATGCACTACCCATGTCAGAATACATGCCAGTCAAGTTCTGAGCTCAAAACCTCAAAGCGTGCTTTCATGAAAGTGCGATAGCCACAGTTTCAGAGCTCTAGCTAAACTTACTTACGGAGATAGCACCAAATTTACTCTCTTTAAGTCATAAAGCAATATTTCACTGATGTTTGTCGCTTTCCCACTGAGGAATACCGAAAATGAAAAGTTTTGACATGCAGAACGAAAAAAAAAGCAAGTTTTTAAAATATGCATATTTTCAAGAAGCTCATATTCAATTGCAAACGGCCATACATGCACATTGAATTATCGAAGACATATATGCTTTGCAGAGTGATCTGATGCACTTCCCATGCCAGATACATGCACGGAGTCAAGTTCAGAGCTTAAAACCTCAAAGAAGCGTGCTTTCATGAAAGTGCGTATTGCCACAGTTTCAGAGCTCTAGCTCGCTTCCTTACGGAGATAGAAACAAATTCACTCTCATTCAGTCATTTTGTCACATTTCACTCATGTTTGTCACTTTCCCACTGAATTACACACAAAATGAAAGTTTTGACATGCAGACAGAAAAAAAAGAAAGTTTTTAAAAATATGCATATTTTCAGTTCAGAAACTCATATTCACTTGCAAATGGCCATACATGCACATTGGACCAATCGATCCCATATATGCTTTGCACAGCGATCTGAAGCACTTTCCAGACCAGATACATGCACAAATTCAAGTTCTGAGCTTAAAACCTCAAAGCGTGCGTTTCATGAAAGTGCGTATATAGCCACAGTTTCAGAGCTCTAGCTGCTTCCTGACGGAGATAGCACCAAATTTACTCTCATTGAGTCATATAGCAATATTTCACTCATGTTTGTCGCTTTCCCACTGAGGAATACCGAAAATGAAAAGTTTTGACATGCAGAACGATAATAAAGAAAGTTTTTAAAAAAATGCATATTTTCACTTAAGAAGCTCATATTCACTTGCAAATGGCCATACATGCACATTGAACCTATCGATGCCATATATGCTTTGTACAGTGTTCTGTAGCAGTGCCCAGGCCAGATACACGCACAGGTTCATGTTCTAAGCATAAAACCTCAAAGAAGCGTGCTTTCATGAAAGTGCGTATAGCCACAGTTTCAGAGCTCTAGCTCGCTTCCTTACGGATATAGAAACAAATTCACACTAATTCAGTCATTTTGTCACATTTCACTCATTTTTGTCACTTTCCCACTGAATTACACACAAAATGAAAGTTTTGACATGCAGACAGAAAAAAAAGAAAGTTTTTAAAAATGTGCATATTTTCACTTCAGAAGCTCATATTCAATTCCAAATGGCCATACATGAACATTGCGCCTATCGATGCCATATATGCTTTGCATAGTGATCTGATGCACTTCCCATGCCAGATACACGCACGGAGTCAAGTTCTGAGCTTAAAACCTCAAAGAAGCGTCCTTTTATGAAAGTGCGTATAGCCACAGTTTCAGAGCTTTAGCTCTCTTCCTTACGGAGATAGAAACAAATTCACTCTCATTCAGTCATTTTGTCACATTTCACTCATGTTTGTCTCTTTCTCACTGAATTACACACAAAATGAAAGTTTTGACATGCAGAACGAAAAAAAAGAAAGTTTTTAAAAATATGCATATTTTCACTTAAGAAGCTCATATTCACTTGCAAATGGCCATACATGCACATTGGACCTATCGATGCCATATATGCTTTGCACAGTGATCTGTAGCAGTGCCCATGCCAGATACACGCACAGGTTCATGTTCTGAGCATAAAACCTCAAAGAAGCGTGCTTTCATGAAAGTGCGTATAGCCACAGTTTCAGAGCTCTAGCTCGCTTCCTTACGGAGATAGAAACAAATTCACTCTCATTCAGTCATTTTGTCACATTTCACTCATTTTTGTCATTTTCCCACTGAATTACACACGAAATGAAAGTTTTAACATTAAGACAGAAAAAAAAGAAAGTTTTTCAAATGTGCATTTTTTCACTTCAGAAGCTCATATTCAATTCCAAATTGTCATACATGCTCATTGAACCTATCGATGCCATATATGCTTTGCACAGTGATACACGCACGGAGCAAGTGCCCATGCCAGATACACGCACAGGTTCATGTTCTGAGCATAAAACCTCAAAGAAGCGTGCTTTCATGAAAGTGCGTATACCCACAGTTTCAGAGCTCTAGCTCGCTTCCTTACGTAGATAGAAACAAATTCACACTAATTCAGTCATATAATCACATTACACTCATGTTTGTCACTTTCCCACCGAATTATACACAAAATGAAAAGTTTTGACATGCAGACAGAAAAAAAAGAAAGTTTTTAAAAATGTGCATATTTTCACTTCAGAAGCTCATATTCAATTCCAAATGGCCATACATGAACATTGCGCCTATCGATGCCATATATGCTTTGCACAGTGATCTGATGCACTTCCCATGCCAGATACACGCACGGAGTCAAGTTCTGAGCTTAAAACCTCAAAGAAGCGTGCTTTCATGAAAGTGCGTATAGCCACAGTTTCAGAGCTCTAGCTCGCTTACTTACGGAGATAGCACCAAATTTACTCTCTTTAAGTCATAAAGCAATATTTCACTCATGTTTGTCGCTTTCCTACTGAGGAATACCGAAAATGAAAAGTTTTGACATGCAGAACAAAAAATAGCAAGTTTTTAAAAATATGCATATATTCACTTAAGAAGCTCATATTCAATTGCAAATGGCCATACATGCACATTGGACCTATCGAAGCCATATATGCTTTGCACAGTGATCTGATGCACTTCCCATGCCAGATACACGCACGGAGTCAAGTTCTGAGCTTAAAACCTCAAAAAGCGTGCTTTCATGAAAGTGCGTATAGCCACAGTTTCAGAGCTCTAGCTCGCTTCCCTCATTCAGTCATTTTGGAGATAAAACAAATTCACTCTCATTCAGTCATTTTGTCACATTTCACTCATTTTTGTCACTTTCCCACTGAATTACACAAAATGAAAGTTTTGACATGCAGACAAAAAAAAAAAAGTTTTAAAAATGTGCATATTTTCACTTCAGAAGCTCATATTCAATTCAAATGGCCATACATGAACATTGCGCCTATCGATGCCATATATGCTTTGCACAGTGATCTGATGCACTACCCATGTCGAATACATACACACGGAGTCAAGTTCTGAGCTCAAAACCTCAAAAGCGTGCTTTCATGAAAGTGATCGTATAGCCACAGTTTCAGAGCTCTAGATCGCTTCCTTCATGAAACGGAGATAGAAACAAATTCAATCTCATTCAGTCATATAGTCACATTTCACTCATGTTTGTCACTTTCCCACTGAATTATACACAAAATGAAAAGTTTTGACATGCAGAACGTTTTAAAAAAAAGCAAGTTTTTAAAAATATGCATATTTTCACTTGACCAGAAGCTCATATTCACTTGCCAATGGCCATACATGCACATTGGACCTATCGATGCCATATATGCTTTGCACAGTGATCTGATAGCAGTTCCCATGCCAGATACACTGCACAGGTTCAAGTTCTGAGCTGAAAACCTCAAAGAAGCGTGCTTTTCATGAAAGTGCGTATAGCCACAGTTTCAGAGCTCTAGCTCGATTCCTTACGGAGATAGAAACAAATTCACTCTCATTCAGTCATTTTGTCACATTTCACTCATTTTGTCACTTTCCCACTGAATTACACACAAAATGAAAAAGTTTTGACATGCAGACAAAAAAAAAAAAAAGTTTTTAAAAATATGCATATTTTCACTTCAGAAACTCATATTCAAATGGCCATACATGCAAATGGCCATACATGCTTTGCACACATTGCACTTTCCAGACCAGATACATATTCGAGTTCTGAGCTTAAAACCTATATGCTTTGCACAGTGATCTGATGCAAATTACTCCATTAAGTCCAGATACATGCACTGAGGTCAAAAATGAAAAGTTCATGCAGAAGAAAAAAAAAAGTTTTAAAAAAATAATATTTTCAAAACCTCAAATGGCCATACAAACATTGGACCTATCGATACCATATATGCTTTCATGAAAGATACATGCGTGAGTTCATAGCCAGAGTTTAGCTCTAGTTTAGCTCGCTTCCTTACGGATATAGAAACAAATTCACACTAATTCAGTCATTTTGTCACATTTCACTCATTTTTGTCACTTTCCCACTGAATTACACACACAATGAAAGTTTTGACATGCAGACAGAAAAAAAAAGTTTTTAAAAATGTGCATATTTTCACTTCAGAAGCTCATATTCAATTCCAAATGGCCATACATGAACATTGTGACCTATCGATGCCATATATGCTTTGCATAGTGATCTGATGCACTTCCCATGCCAGATACACGACTGAATTCAAGTTCTGAGCTTAAAAAAACCTCAAAAAAGCGTCCTTTATGAAAGTGCGATATAGCCACAGTTTCAGAGCTTAGCTCTCTTCCTTCATGGAGAGATAGAAACAAATTCACTCTCATTCAGTCATTTGTCACATTTCACTCATGTTTGTCTCTTTTTCACTGAATTACACACAAAATGAAAGTTTTGACATGCAGAACGAAAAAAAAGAAAGTTTTTAAAAATATGCATATTTTCACTTAAGAAGCTCATATTCTCTTGCAAATGGCCATACATGCACATTGGACCTATCGATGCCATATATGCTTTGCACAGTGATCTGTAGCAGTGCCCATGCCAGATACACGCACAGGTTCATGTTCTGAGCATAAAACCTCAAAGAAGCGTGCTTTCATGAAAGTGCGTATAGCCACAGTTTCAGAGCTCTAGCTCGCTTCCTTACGGAGATAGAAACAAATTCACTCTCATTCAGTCATTTTGTCACATTTCACTCATTTTTGTCATTTTCCCACTGAATTACACACGAAATGAAAGTTTTAACATTAAGACAGAAAAAAAAGAAAGTTTTTAAAAATATGCATATTTTCACTTAAGAAGCTCATATTCACTTGCCAATGGCCATACATGCACATTGGACCTATCGATGACATATATGCTTTGCACAGTGATCTGATGCACTTCCCATGCCAGATACACGCACGGAGTCAAGTTCTGAGCTGAAAACCTCAAAGAAGCGTGCTTTCATGAAAGTGCGTATAGCCACAGTTTCAGAGCTCTAGCTCGATTCCTTACGGAGATAGAAACAAATTCACTCTCATTCAGTCATTTTGTCACATTTCACTCATGTTTGTCACTTTCCCACTGAATTACACACAAAATGAAAGTTTTGACATGCAGACAGAAAAAAAAAAAGTTTTAAAAATATGCATATTTTCACTTCAGAAACTCATATTCACTTGCAAATGGCCATACATGCACATTGGACCAATCGATCCCATATATGCTTTGCACAGCGATCTGAAGCACTTTCCAGACCAGATACATGCACAAATTCAAGTTCTGAGCTTAAAACCTCAACGAAGCGTGCTTTCATGAAAGTGCGTATAGCGACAGTTTCAGAGCTCTAGCTCGCTTACTTACGGAGATAGCACCAAATTTACTCTCATTAAGTCATATAGCAATATTTCACTCATGTTTGTCGCTTTCCACTGAGGAATACCGAAAATGAAAAGTTTTGACATGCAGAACGAAAAAAAAGAAAGTTTTTAAAAATAAGCATATTTTCACTTCAGAAGCTCATATTCACTTGCAAATGGCCATACATGCACATTGGACCTATCGATGCCATATATGCTTTGCACAGTGTTCTGTAGCAGTGCCCAGGCCAGATACACGCACAGGTTCATGTTCTAAGCATAAAACCTCAAAGAAGCGTGCTTTCATGAAAGTGCGTATAGCCACAGTTTCAGAGCTCTAGCTTCGCTTCCATACGGAGATAGAAACAAATTCACACTAATTCAGTCATTTTGTCACATTTCACTCATTTTTGTCACTTTCCCACTGAATTACACACAAAATGAAAGTTTTGACATGCAGACAGAAAAAAAAGAAAGTTTTTCAAAATGTGCATATTTTCACTTCAGAAGCTCATATTCAATTCCAAATGGCCATACATGAACATTGCCTCTCGATGCCATATATGCTTTGCACAGTGATCTGATGCACTACCCATGTCAGATACATGCACGGAGTCAAGTTCTGAGCTCAAAACCTCAAAGAAGCGTGCTTTCATGAAAGTATGCGTATAGCCACATTTCAGAGCTCTAGCTCGCTTCCTTACGGATATAGAAACAAATTCACACTAATTCAGTCATTTTGTCACATTTCACTCATTTTTGTCACTTTCCCACTGAATTACACACAAAATGAAAGTTTTGACATGCAGACAGAAAAAAAAAGAAAGTTTTTAAAAATGTGCATATTTTCACTTCAGAAGCTCATATTCAATTCCAAATGGCCATACATGAACATTGCGCCTATCGATGCCATATATGCTTTGCATAGTGATCTGATGCACTTCCCATGCCAGATACACGCACGGAGTCAAGTTCTGAGCTTAAAACCTCAAAGAAGCGTCCTTTTATGAAAGTGCGTATAGCCACAGTTTCAGAGCTTTAGCTCTCTTCCTTACGGAGATAGAAACAAATTCACTCTCATTCAGTCATTTTGTCACATTTCACTCATGTTTGTCTCTTTCTCACTGAATTACACACAAAATGAAAGTTTTGACATGAAGAAAAAAAAAAAAGAAAGTTTTTAAAAATATGCATATTTTCACTTAAGAAGCTCATATTCTCTTGCAAATGGCCATACATGCACATTGGACCTATCGATGCCATATATGCTTTGCACAGTGATCTGTAGCAGTGCCCATGCCAGATACACGCACAGGTTCATGTTCTGAGCATAAAACCTCAAAGAAGCGTGCTTTCATGAAAGTGCGTATAGCCACAGTTTCAGAGCTCTAGCTCGCTTCCTTACGGAGATAGAAACAAATTCACTCTCATTCAGTCATTTTGTCACATTTCACTCATTTTTGTCATTTTCCCACTGAATTACACACGAAATGAAAGTTTTAACATTAAGACAGAAAAAAAAGAAAGTTTTTCAAATGTGCATTTTTTCACTTCAGAAGCTCATATTCAATTCCAAATTGTCATACATGCTCATTGGGCCTATCGATGCCATATATGCTTTGCACAGTGATCTGTAGCAGTGCCCATGCCAGATACACGCACAGGTTCATGTTCTGAGCATAAAACCTCAAAGAAGCGTGCTTTCATGAAAGTCTAATTGCGTATAGCTCCACAGTTTCAGAGCTCTGGCTCGCTTCCTTACAGACAGATAAAAAACAAATTCACACTAATTCAGTCATTAATCACATTTCACTCATTTTGTCCTTTCCCACTGATTATACACAAAATGAAAAAGTTTTGACATGCAGATGAAAAAAAAAAGTTTTAAAAATATGCATATTTTCACTTCAGAAGCTCATATTCAATTCCAAATGGCCATACATGAACATTGCGCCTATCGATGCCATATGCTTTGCTTCTGATACTACCCATGTCAGTGATCTGATGCACTTCCCAGTTTACCTAGATCGCTTCATACGGAGATCAAATTTCTTTTATTCAGTCATATAGTCACATTTAAAACCTCATGCAGAACGAAAAAAAAGCAAAGTTTTTAAAATCCATATTATTTTCATAAAAGTCTCATATTCACTTGCCAATGGCCATACATATTGGACCTATCGATGACATATATATGCTTTCAGTGATCTGATGCTTTGCCAGATACACGTCAAGTTCTGAGCTTAAAACCTCCTTCTGAGAAGCCACAGTTTAGAACGGAGATAGAAAATTCACTCTCATTCAGTCATTTTGTCACATTTCACTCATGTTTGTGTCTTTTCTCACTGAATTACACACAAATGAAAGTTTTGACATGCAGACGAAAAAAAAAAAGTTTTTAAAAATATGCATATTTTCACTTCAGAAAACTCATATTCACTTGCAAATGGCCATACATGCACATTGGACCAATCGATCCCATATATGCTTTGCACAGCGATCTGAAGCATTTTTTTCCCAGACCAGATACATGCACAAATTCAAGTTCTGAGCTTAAAACCTCAAAAAGTTCGTGCTTTCATGAAAGTGCATTATAGCCACAATTTCAGAGCTCTAGCTGCTTCCTTCAGGAGATAGCACCAAATTCACTCTCATTAAGTCATATAGCAATATTTCACTCATGTTTGTCATTTTTTCCCACTGAGGAATACCGAAAATGAAAAAGTTTTGACATGCAGAACGAAAAAAAAAAAGTTTTTAAAATAAGCATATCTTCTTCAGAAGCTCATATTCACTTGCAAATGGCCCATGCACACATGGACCTATCGATGCCATATATACTTTGCACAGTGTTCTGTAGCAGTGCCCAGGCCAGATACGCACAGGTTCATGTTCTAAAGCATAAAACCTCAAAAAGCGTGCTTTCATGAAAGTGCGTATAGCCACATTTCAGAGCTTTAGCTCGCTTCCTTCGTGAATAAAACAAATTCACACTAATTCAGTCATTTTGTCACATTTCACTCATTTTTTTGTCACTTTCCCACTGAATTACACACAAAATGAAAAGTTTTGACATGCAGACAAAAAAAAAGTTTTAAAAATGTGCATATTTTTCACTTCAAGCTCATATTCAATTCCAAATGGCCATACATGAACATTAAGCCTATCGATGCCATATATGCTTTGCACAGTGATCTGATGCACTACCCATGTCAGATACATGCATCGAGTCAAGTTCTGAGCTCAAACCTCAAAGAAGCGTGCTTTCATGAAAGTCGTATAGCCACAGTTTCAGAGCTCTAGCTCGGCTTCCCTTACGGATATAAACAAATTCACACTAATTCAGTCATTTTGTCACATTTCACTCATTTTGTCACTTTCCCACTGAATTACACACAAAATGAAAAGTTTGACATGCAGACAGAAAAAAAAAAGTTTTTAAAAATAAGCATATTTTCACTTCCAGAAGCTCATATTCAATTCCAAATGGCCATACATGAACATTGGACCTATCGATGCCATATATGCTTTGCATAGTGATCTGACGCACTTCCATGCCAGATACACTGCACGGAGTCAAGTTCTGAGCTTAAAACCTCAAAAGAAGCGTGCTTTTATGAAAAGTCATTATAGCCACAGTTTCAGAGCTCTGGCTCTCTTCCTTACGGAGATAGAAACAAATTCACTCTCATTCAGTCATTTTGTCACATTTCACTCATGTTTGTCTCTTTCTCACTGAATTACACACAAAATGAGAAATTTTTGACATGCAGAAAAAAAAAAAAAAATATGCATATTTTCACTTCAGAAACTCATATTCCTTGCAAATGGCCATACATGCACATTGGACCTATCGATGCCATATATGCTTTGCACAGTGATCTGTACTAGTGCCCATGCCAGATACATGCACAGGTTCATGTTCTGAGCAAAAACCTCAAAGAGCGTGCTTTTCATGAAAGTGCGTAGCCCACAGTTCCAGAGACTCTAGCTCGCTTCCACGGAGATAACAAAAAAATTCACTCTCATTCAGTCATTTTGTCACACATTTCACTCATTTTTGTTATTTTCCCCTGATTGAATTGGCTAATAATGAAATGAAAAGTTTTAACATTAAGACAGAACCAGAAAAAAAGTTTTTCAAAAATAAGCATATTTTTTCACTTCAAATGTGCTCATATTCAATTGCAAATTGTCATACATGCACATTGGACCTATCGATATATATATACTTTGCACAGTGATCTGTGAGTGCCAGATACACACTTTTGAGTTCATGTTCTAAACATAAAACCTCAAAGAAGCGTCTTTTTCATGAAAATGCGTATACCCACAGTTCAGAGCTTTTAGCTTCGCTTCCTTAAGTAGATGAAACAAATTCACACTAATTCAGTCATATAATCACATTACCTCTCATGTTTGTCACTTTCCACCGAATTATACACAAAATGAAAAGTTTTGACACACAGACAGAAAAAAAAAAGTTTTTTTTGCATATTTTCACTTCAGAAGCTCATATTCAATTCCAAATGGCCATACATGAACATTAAGCCTATCGATGCCATATATGCTTTTGCAGTGATCTGATACCATATCCAGGCCATGCAGTCTTGAAGTTCTGAGCTCAAAACCTCAAAAGTAACTTTCCTTGAAAGTGCGTGTAGCCACCCGTTTCCCGAGCTCTGGCTCCCTTCCCTGGGGTATGAAACAAATTCACACTAATTCAGTCATTTTTTCCCTTTCCCCTCATTTTTTTTCACTTTCCCCCTGAAATTAAAAACAAAATAAAATTTTTACATGCAAAACAGAAAAAAAAAAAAAATTTTTAAAAATTTCATATTTTTTCCCTTTAAAATCTTTTTCAATTCCAAATGGGCCCCAAAATGAACATTACCTTCTCCCTTTGCTTTT
>CM056194.1:100285471-100331095 GCA_029692085.1 Gymnothorax javanicus | reverse complement strand
CTTCTTAAGTGAAAAATATGCATATTTTTAAAACTTTTTTTTTTCGTTCTGCATGTCAAAACTTTCATTTTGTGTGTAATTCAGTGGGAAAATGACAAACATGAGTGAAATGTGACAAAATGACTGAATTAGAGTGAATTTGTTTCTATCTCCGTAAGGAAGCGAGCTAGAGCTCTGAAACTGTGGCTATACGCACTTTCATAAAAGCACGCTTCTTTGAGGTTTTAAGCTCAGAACTTGACTCCGTGCGTGTATCTGGCATGGGAAGTGCATCAGATCACTATGCAAAGCATATATGGCATCGATAGGTAACATGTGCATGTATGGCCATTTGCAAGTGAATATGAGCTTCTTAAGTGAAAATATGCATATTTTTAAAAACTTTCTTTTTTATCGTTCTGCATGTCAAAACTTTTCATTTTGTGTGTATTCCTCAGTGGGAAAGTGACAAACATGAGTGAAATATGACTAAATGACTGAATGAGAGTAAATTTGTTTCTATCTCCGTAAGGAAGCGAGCTAGAGCTCTGAAACTGTGGCTATACGCACTTTCATGAAAGCACGCTTCTTTGAGGTTTTGAGCTCAGAACTTGACTCCGTGCGTGTATCTGACATGGGTAGTGCATCAGATCACTGTGCAAAGCATATATGGCATCGATAGGCGCAATGTTCATGTATGGCCATTTGCAATTGAATATGAGCTTCTTGAAGTGAAAATATGCATATTTTTAAAAACTTCTTTTTTTCTGTCTGCATGTCAAAACTTTTCATTTTTTTTGTGTAATTCAGTGGGAAAGTGACAAAAATGAGTGAAATGTGACTATATGACTGAATGAGATTGAATTTGTTTCTATTTCCGTTAGGAAGCGAGCTAGAGCTCTGAAACTGTGGCTATACGCACTTTCATGAAAGCACGCTTCTTTGAGGTTTTATGCTTAGAACATGAACCTGTGTGTGTATCTGGCCTGGGCACTGCTACAGAACACTGTGCAAAGCATATATGGCATCGATAGGTCCAATGTGCATGTATGGCCATTTGCAATTGAATATGAGCTTCTTAAGTGAAAATATGCATATTTTTAAAAACTTGCTTTTTTTCGTTCTGCCTGTCAAAACTTTTCATTTTGTGTATAATTCAGTGGGAAAGTGACAAACATGAGTGAAATGTGACTATATGACTGAATGAGAGTGAATTTGTTTCGATCTCCGTAAGGAAGGGAGCTAGAGCGCTGAAACTGTGGCTATACGCACTTTCATGAAAACACGCTTCTTTGAGGTTTTAAGCTCAGAACTTGAACCTGTGCTTGTATCTGGCCTGGGAACTGCTACAGATCACTGTGCATTTGTTATATAGCATCGATTGGTCCAATGTGCATGTATGGCCATTTGGAATTGAATATGAGCTCCTGAAGTGAAAATATGCACATTTTTAAAAACTTTCTTTTTTTTCTGTCTACATGTCAAAACTTTCATTTCGTGTGTAATTCAGTGGGAAAATGACAAAAATGAGTGATATGTGTCAAAATGACTTAATGAGAGTGAATTTGTTTCTATCTCCGTAAGGAAGCGAGCTAGAGCTCTGAAACTGTGGCTATACGCACTTTCATGAAAGCACGCTTCTTTGAGGTTTTAAGCTCAGAACTTGACCCCGTGCGTGTATCTGGCATGGGAAGTGCATCAGATCACTGTGCAAAGCATATATGGCATCGATAGGTCCAATGTGCATGTATGGCCATTTGCAAGTGAATATGAGTTTCTTAAGTGAAAATATGCATATTTTAAAAAAACTTTTTTTTTTTTTTCGTTCTGCATGTCAAAACTTTTCATTTTTGTGTATAATTCAGTGGGAAAGTGACAAACATGAGTGAAATGTGACTAAAATGACTGAATGAGATTGAATTTGTTTCTATCTCCGTAAGAAAGGGAACTAGAGCTCTGAAACTGTGGCTATACGCACTTTCATGAAAACACTTTCTTCTTTGAGGTTTTAAGCTCAGAACTTGAACCTGTGCTTGTATCTGGCCTGGGAACTGCTACAGATCACTGTGCATTTGTTATATGGCATCGATTGGTCCAATGTGCATGTATGGCCATTTGGAATTGAATATGAGTTTCTGAAGTGAAAATATACACATTTTTAAAACTTTCTTTTTTTCTGTCTGCATGTCAAAACTTTCATTTTGTGTGTAATTCAGTGGGAAAGTGACAAACATGAGTGAAATGTGACATAATGACTGAATGAGAGTTAATTTGTTTCTATCTCCGAACGGGATAGAGCTCTGAAACTGTGGCTATACGCACTTTCATGAAAGCACGCTTCTTTGAGGTTTTAAGCTCAGAACTTGACTCCGTGCGTGTATATGACATGGGAAGTGCATCAGATCACTGTGCAAAGCATATATATGATAAATGTGCATGTATGGCCATTTGGAATTGAATTGATGTGAAAAGCATTTTCAAAAACTTTTTTTTTTTCTGTCTGCACGTCAAAACTTTCATTTTGTGTGTAAAATGGGGAAAGTGACAAAAATGAGTGAAATGTGACAAAATCTGAACTGTTAATTTGTTTCTAAAGCGAGCTAGAGCTCTGAAACTGTGGCTATCGCACTTTCATGAAAGCACTTCTTTGAGGTTTTAAGCTCAGAACTTGAATTTGTGCATGTATCTGGCCTGGAAAGTGCTTCAGATCACCAAAGCATATATGGCATCGATTGGTCCAATGTGCATGTATGGCCATTTGCAAGTGAATATGAGCTTCTTAAGTGAAAATATGCATATTTTTAAAAAACTTTCTTTTTTTGTTCTGCATGTCAAAACTTTTCATTTTGTGTGTAATTCAGTGGGAAAGTGACAAACATGAGTGAAATGTGACAAAATGACTGAATGAGAGTGAATTTGTTTCTATCTCCGTAACGAAGCGAGCTAGAGCTCTGAAACTGTGGCTATACGCACTTTCATGAAAGCACGCTTCTTTGAGGTTTTAAGCTCAGAACTTGACTCGTGCGTGTATCTGGCATGGGAAGTGCATCAGATCACTGTGCAAAGCGTATATGGCATCGATAGTCCCAATGTGCATGTATGGCCATTTGGAATTGAATATGAGCTTCTGAAGTGAAAATATGCACATTTTTAAAACTTTCTTTTTTTCTGTCTGCATGTCAAAACTTTCATTTTGTGTGTAATTCAGTGGGAGAGTGACAAAAATGAGTGAAATATGACAAAATGACTGAATTAGAGTGAATTTGTTTCTATCTCCGTAAGGAAGCGAGCTAGAGCTCTGAAACTGTGGCTATACGCACTTTCATGAAAGCACGCTTCTTTGAGGTTTTAAGCTCAGAACTTGAATTTGTGCATGTATCTGGCCTAGAAAGTGCTTCAGATCACTGTGCAAAGCATATATGGGATCAATTGGTCCAATGTGCATGTATGGCCATTTGCAAGTGAATATGAGTTTCTGAAGTGAAAATATGCATATTTTTAAAACTTTCATTTTTTTCTGTCTGCATGTCTAAAGTTTCATTTTGTGTTTAAATCAGTGGGAAAGTGACAAACATGAGTGAAATGTGACAAAATGACTGAATGAGAGTGAATTTGTTTCTATCTCCGTAAGGAAGCGAGCCAGAGCTCTGAAACTGTGGCTATACGCACTTTCATGAAAACACGCTTCTTTGAGGTTTTAAGCTCAGAACTTGAATTTGTGCATGTATCTGGCCTGGAAAGTGCTTCAGATCACTGTGCAAAGCATATATGGGATCGATTGGTCCAATGTGCATGTATGGCCATTTGCAAGTGAATATGAGTTTCTGAAGTGAAAATATGCATATTTTAAAAACTTTCTTTTTTTTTTCTGTCTGCATGTCAAAACTTTTCATTTTTTGTGTAATTCAGTGGAAAAAGTGACAAACATGAGTGAAATGTGACAAAATGATTGAATGAGAGTGAATTTGTTTCTATCTCCGTAAGGAAGGGAGCTAGAGCTCTGAAACTGTGGCTATACGCACTTTCATGAAAAACACGCTTCTTTGAGGTTTTAAGCTCTGAACTTGAACCTGTGCGTGTATCTGGCATGGGAAGTGCATCAGATCACTGTGCAAAGCATATATGGCATCGATAGGTCCAATGTGCATGTATGGCCATTTGCAATTGAATATGAGCTTCTTAAGTGAAAATATGCATATTTTTAAAACTTTTTTTTTTTTCTGTTCTGCATGTCAAAACTTTTCATTTTGTGTGTAATTCAGTGGGAAAGTGACAAACATGAGTGAAATGTGACATAATGATTGAATGAGAGTGAATTTGTTTTCTATCTCCGTAAGGAAGGAGCTAGAGCTCTGAAACTGTGGCTATACGCACTTTCATGAAAACACGCTTCTTTGAGGTTTTAAGCTCAGAACTTGAACCTGTGCTTGTATCTGGCCTGGGAACTGCTACAGATCACTGTGCATTTGTTATATGGCATCGATTGGTCCAATGTGCATGTATGGCCATTTGGAATTGAATATGAGTTTCTGAAGTGAAAATATACACATTTTTAAAAACTTTCTTTTTTTTTCTGTCTGCATGTCAAAACTTTCATTTTGTGTGTAATTCAGTGGGAAAGTGACAAAAATGAGTGAAATGTGACAAAATGACTGAATGAGAGTGAATTTGTTTCTATCTCCGTAAGGAAGCGAGCTAGAGCTCTGAAACTGTGGCTATACGCACTTTCATGAAAGCACGCTTCTTTGAGGTTTTATGCTCAGAACTTGAATTTGTGCATGTATCTGGCCTGGAAAGTGCTTCAGATCACTGTGCAAAGCATATATGGGATCGATTGGTCCAATGTGCATGTATGGCCATTTGCAAGTGAATATGAGTTTCTGAAGTGAAAATATGCATATTTTTAAAAACTTTCTTTTTTTTCTGTCTGCATGTCAAAACTTTTATTTTTTGTGTAATTCAGTGGAAAAGTGACAAACATGAGTGAAATGTGACAAAATGATTGAATGAGAGTGAATTTGTTTCTATCTCCGTAAGGAAGCGAGCTAGACCTCTGAAACTGTGGCTATACGCACTTTCATGAAAGCACGCTTCTTTGAGGTTTTAAGCTCTGAACTTGACTCCGTGCGTGTATCTGGCATGGGAAGTGCATCAGATCACTGTGCAAAGCATATATGGCATCGATAGGTGCAATGTGCATGTATGGCCATTTGCAATTGAATATGAGCTTCTTAAGTGAAAATATGCATATTTTTAAAAACTTGCTTTTTTTTTGTTCTGCATGTCAAAACTTTTCATTTTGTGTGTATTTCAGTGGGAATGTGACAAACATTAGTGAAATGTGACATAATGATTGGATGAGAGTTAATTTGTTTCTATCTCCGTAACGAAGCGAGCTAGAGCTCTGAAACTGTGGCTATACGCACTTTCATGAAAGCACGCTTCTTTGAGGTTTTAAGCTCAGAACTTGACTCCGTGCGTGTATCTGGCATGGGCACTGCTACAGATCACTGTGCAAAGCATATATGGCATCGATAGGTCCAATGTGCATGTATGGCCATTTGCAAGTGAATATGAGCTTCTTAAGTGAAAATATGCATATTTTTAAAAACTTTCTTTTTTTTCGTTCTGCATGTCAAAACTTTCATTTTGTGTGTAATTCAGTGGGAAAGTGACAAACATGAGTGAAATGTGACAAAATGACTGAATTAGTGTGAATTTGTTTCTATCTCCGTAAGGAAGCGAGCTAGAGCTCTGAAACTGTGGCTATACGCACTTTCATAAAAGCACGCTTCTTTGAGGTTTTAAGCTCAGAACTTGACTCCGTGCGTGTATCTGGCATGGGAAGTGCATCAGATCACTGTGCAAAGCATATATGGCATCGATAGGTCCAATGTGCATGTATGGCCATTTGCAAGTGAATATGAGCTTCTTAAGTGAAATATGCATATTTTTAAAAACTTTTTTTTATCGTTCTGCATGTCAAAACTTTTCATTTTCGGTATTCCTCAGTGGGAAAGCGACAAACATGAGTGAAATATTGCTATATGACTCAGTGAGAGTAAATTTGGTGCTATCTCCGTAAGGAAGCGAGCTAGAGCTCTGAAACTGTGGCTATACGCACTTTCATGAAAGCACGCTTCTTTGAGGTTTTAAGCTCAGAACTTGACTCCGTGCGTGTATCTGGCATGGGAAGTGCATCAGATCACTGTGCAAAGCATATATGGCATCGATAGGCGCAATGTTCATGTATGGCCATTTGAAATTGAATATGAGCTTCTGAAGTGAAAATATGCACATTTTTAAAAACTTTCTTTTTTTTCTGTCTGCATGTCAAAACTTTTCATTTTTTTGTGTAATTCAGTGGGAAAGTGACAAAAATGAGTGAAATGTGACTATATGACTGAATGAGATTGAATTTGTTTCTATCTCCGTAAGGAAGCGAGCTAGAGCTCTGAAACTGTGGCTATACGCACTTTCATGAAAGCACGCTTCTTTGAGGTTTTAAGCTCAGAACTTGAACCTGTGCGTGTATCTGGCCTGGGAACTGCATCAGATCACTGTGCAAAGCATATATGGCATCGATAGGTCCAATGTGCATGTATGGCCATTTGCAATTGAATATGAGCTTCTTAAGTGAAAATATGCATATTTTTAAAAACTTTCTTTTTTTTTGTTCTGCATGTCAAAACTTTTCATTTTGTGTATAATTCAGTGGGAAAGTGACAAACATGAGTGAAATGTGACAATATGACTGAAAGAGAGTGAATTTGTTTCTATCTCCGTAAGGAAGGGAGCTAGAGCTCTGAAACTGTGGCTATACGCACTTTCATGAAAACACGCTTCTTGAGGTTTTAAGCTCAGAACTTGAACCTGTGCATGTATCTGGCCTGGGAACTGCTACAGATCACTGTGCAAAGCATATATGGCATCGATTGGTCCAATGTGCATGTATGGCCATTTGGAATTGAATATGAGCTTCTGAAGTGAAAATATGCATATTTTTAAAAACTTTCTTTTTTTTCTGTCTGCATGTCAAAACTTTTCATTTTGTGTGTAATTCAGTGGGAAAGTGACAAACATGAGTGAAATGTGACAAAATGACTGAATGAGAGTGAATTTGTTTCTATCTCCGTAAGGAAGCGAGCTAGAGCTCTGAAACTGTGGCTATACGCACTTTCATGAAAGCACGCTTCTTTGAGGTTTTAAGCTCAGAACTTGACTCCGTGCGTGTATCTGGCATGGGAAGTGCATCAGATCACTGTGCAAAGCATATATGGCATCGATAGGTCCAATGTGCATGTATGGCCATTTGCAAGTGAATATGAGCTTCTTAAGTGAAAATATGCATATTTTTAAAAACTTGCTTTTTTTTCGTTCTGCATGTCAAAACTTTTCATTTTGTGTATAATTCGGTGGGAAAGTGACAAACATGAGTGAAATGTGACTATATGACTGAATGAGATTGAATTTGTTTCTATCTCCGTAAGGAAGCGAACTAGAGCGCTGAAACTGTGGCTATACGCACTTTCATGAAAACACGCTTCTTTGAGGTTTTAAGCTCAGAACTTGAACCTGTGCTTGTATCTTGCCTGGGCACTGCTACAGATCACTGTGCAAAGCATATATGGCATCGATTGGTCCAATGTGCATGTATGGCCATTTGCAAGTGAATATGAGTTTCTGAAGTGAAAATATACACATTTTTAAAAACTTGCTTTTTTTTCGTTCTGCCTGTCAAAACTTTTCATTTTGTGTATAATTCAGTGGGAAAGTGACAAACATGAGTGAAATGTGACAAAATGACTGAATGAGAGTTAATTTGTTTCTATCTCCGTAAGGAAGCGAGCTAGAGCTCTGAAACTGTGGCTATACGCACTTTCATGAAAAGCACGCTTCTTTGAGGTTTTAAGCTCAGAACTTGAATTTGTGCATGTATCTGGCCTGGGAAAGTGCTTCAGATCACTGTGCAAAGCATATATGGGATCGATTGGTCCAATGTGCATGTATGGCCATTTGCAAGTGAATATGAGTTTCTGAAGTGAAAATATGCATATTTTAAAAACTTTCTTTTTTTTCTGTCTGCATGTCAAAACTTTCATTTTGTGTGTAATTCAGTGGGAAAGTGACAAACATGAGTGAAATGTGACAAAATGACTGAATGAGAGTGAATTTGTTTCTATCTCAATAAGGAAGGGAGCTAGAGCTCTGAAACTGTGGCTATACGCACTTTCATGAAAACACGCTTCTTTGAGGTTTTAAGCTCAGAACTTGAACCTGTGCTTGTATCTGGCCTGGGAACTGCTACAGATCACTGTGCATTTGTTATATGGCATCGATTGGTCCAATGTGCATGTATGGCCATTTGGAATTGAATATGAGTTTCTGAAGTGAAAATATACACATTTTTAAAAACTTTCTTTTTTTTCTGTCTGCATGTCAAAACTTTCATTTTGTGTGTAATTCAGTGGGAAAGTGACAAACATGAGTGAAATGTGACATAATGACTGAATGAGAGTTAATTTGTTTCTATCTCCGTAACGAAGCGAGCTAGAGCTCTGAAACTGTGGCTATACGCACTTTCATGAAAGCACGCTTCTTTGAGGTTTTAAGCTCAGAACTTGACTCCGTGCGTGTATCTGACATGGGAAGTGCATCAGATCACTGTGCAAAGCATATATGGCATCGATAGGCCCAATGTGCATGTATGGCCATTTGGAATTGAATATGAGCTTCTGATGTGAAAATATGCAAATTTTTAAAAACTTTCTTTTTTTCTGTCTGCACGTCAAAACTTTCATTTCGTGTGTAATTAAGTGGGAAAGTGACAAAAATGAGTGAAATGTGACAAAATGACTGAATGAGAGTGTATTTGTTTCTATCTCCGTAAGGAAGCGAGCTAGAGCTCTGAAACTGTGGCTATACGCACTTTCATGAAAGCACGCTTCTTTGAGGTTTTAAGCTCAGAACTTGAATCTGTGCATGTATCTGGCCTGGAAAGTGCTTCAGATCACTGTGCAAAGCATATATGGCATCGATTGGTCCAATGTGCATGTATGGCCATTTGCAAGTGAATATGAGCTTCTTAAGTGAAAATATGCATATTTTTAAAAACTTGCTTTTTTTTCGTTCTGCCTGTCAAAACTTTTCATTTTGGGTATAATTCAGTGGGAAAGTGACAAACATGAGTGAAATGTGACAAAATGACTGAATGAGAGTGAATTTGTTTCTATCTCCGTAAGGAAGCGAGCTAGAGCTCTGAAACTGTGGCTATACGCACTTTCATGAAAAGCACGCTTCTTTGAGGTTTTAAGCTCAGAACTTGAACCTGTGCGTGTATCTGGCATGGGAACTGCATCAGATCACTGTGCAAAGCATATATGGCATCGATAGGTCCAATGTGCATGTATGGCCATTTGCAAGTGAATATGAGCTTCTTAAGTGAAAATATGCATATTTTTAAAAACTTTCTTTTTTTTTTTTCTGCTGTCAAAACTTTTCATTTTGTGTATAATTCAGTGGGAAAGTGACAAACATGAGTGAAATGTGACTAAATGACTGAATGAGAGTGAATTTGTTTCTATCTCCGTAAGGAAGGGAGCTAGAGCTCTGAAACTGTGGCTATACGCACTTTCATGAAAAAAGCACGCTTCTTTGAGGTTTTAAGCTCAGAACTTGAACCTGTGCTTGTATCTGGCCTGGGAACTGCATCAGATCACTGTGCAAAGTTATATGGCATCGATTGGTCCAATGTGCATGTATGGCCATTTGGAATTGAATATGAGCTTCTGAAGTGAAAATATGCATATTTTTAAAAACTTTTTTTTTTTTTTTCTGTCTTGTCAAAACTTTCATTTTGTGTGTAATTCAGTGGGAAAGTGACAAACATGAGTGAAATGTGACAAAATGACTGAATGAGAGTTAATTTGTTTCTATCTCCGTAAGGAAGCGAGCTAGAGCTCTGAAACTGTGGCTATACGCACTTTCATGAAAGCACGCTTCTTTGAGGTTTTAAGCTCAGAACTTGACTCTGTGCGTGTATCTGGCATGGGAAGTGCATCAGATCACTGTGCAAAGCATATATGGCATCGATAGGTCCAATGTGCATGTATGGCCATTTGCAATTGAATATGAGCTTCTGAAGTGAAAATATGCATATTTTTAAAAACTTTTTTTTTTTCTGTCTGCATGTCAAAACTTTTCATTTTTTGTGTGTAATTCAGTGGGAAAGTGACAAACATGAGTGAAATGTGACAAAATGACTGAATGAGAGTGAATTTGTTTCTATCTCCGTAAGGAAGCGAGCTAGAGCTCTGAAACTGTGGCTATACGCACTTTCATGAAAGCACGCTTCTTTGAGGTTTTAAGCTCAGAACTTGAACCTGTGTGTGTATCTGGCCTGGGAACTGCATCAGATCACTGTGCAAAGCATATATGGCATCGATAGGTCCAATGTGCATGTATGGCCATTTGCAAGTGAATATGAGCTTCTTAAGTGAAAATATGCATATTTTTAAAAACTTTCTTTTTTTTCGTTCTGCATGTCAAAACTTTCATTTTGTGTATAATTCAGTGGGAAAGTGACAAACATGAGTGAAATGTGACTATATGACTGAATGAGAGTGAATTTGTTTCTATCTCCGTAAGGAAGGGAGCTAGAGCTCTGAAACTGTGGCTATACGCACTTTCATGAAAACACGCTTCTTTGAGGTTTTAAGCTCAGAACTTGAACCTGTGCTTGTATCTGGCCTGGGAACTGCTACAGATCACTGTGCATTTGCATATATGGCATCGATTGGTCCAATGTGCATGTATGGCCATTTGGAATTGAATATGAGCTTCTGAAGTGAAAATATGCACATTTTTAAAAACTTTCTTTTTTTTCTGTCTGCATGTCAAAACTTTCATTTTGTGTGTAATTCAGTGGGAAAGTGACAAAAATGAGTGAAATGTGACAAAATGACTGAATGAGAGTGAATTTGTTTCTATCTCCGTAAGGAAGCGAGCTAGAGCTCTGAAACTGTGGCTATACGCACTTTCATGAAAGCACGCTTCTTTGAGGTTTTAAGCTCAGAACTTGACTCCGTGCGTGTATCTGGCATGGGAAGTGCATCAGATCACTGTGCAAAGCATATATGGCATCGATAGGTCCAATGTGCATGTATGGCCATTTGCAAGTGAATATGAGCTTCTTAAGTGAAAATATGCATATTTTTAAAAACTTTTTTTTTTTCGTTCTGCATGTCAAAACTTTTCATTTTGTGTATAATTCAGTGGGAAAGTGACAAACATGAGTGAAATGTGACTATATGACTGAATGAGATTGAATTTGTTTCTTTCTCCGTAAGGAAGCGAACTAGAGCGCTGAAACTGTGGCTATACGCACTTTCATGAAAACACGCTTCTTTGAGGTTTTAAGCTCAGAACTTGAACCTGTGCTTGTATCTTGCCTGGGCACTGCTACAGATCACTGTGCAAAGCATATATGCCATCGATTGGTCCAATGTGCATGTATGGCCATTTGCAAGTGAATATGAGTTTCTGAAGTGAAAATATACACATTTTTAAAAACTTGCTTTTTTTTCGTTCTGCCTGTCAAAACTTTTCATTTTGTGTATAATTCAGTGGGAAAGTGACAAACATGAGTGAAATGTGACATAATGACTGAATGAGAGCTAATTTGTTTCTATCTCCGTAACGAAGCGAGCTAGAGCTCTGAAACTGTGGCTATACGCACTTTCATGAAAGCACGCTTCTTTGAGGTTTTAAGCTCAGAACTTGAATTTGTGCATGTATCTGGCCTGGAAAGTGCTTCAGATCACTGTGCAAAGCATATATGGGATCGATTGGTCCAATGTGCATGTATGGCCATTTGCAAGTGAATATGAGTTTCTGAAGTGATAATATGCATATTTTTAAAACTTTCTTTTTTTTCTGTCTGCATGTCAAAACTTTCATTTTGTGTGTAATTCAGTGGGAAAGTGACAAACATGAGTGAAATGTGACAAAATGACTGAATGAGAGTGAATTTGTTTCTATCTCAATAAGGAAGGGAGCTAGAGCTCTGAAACTGTGGCTATACGCACTTTCATGAAAACACGCTTCTTTGAGGTTTTAAGCTCAGAACTTGAACCTGTGCTTGTATCTGGCCTGGGAACTGCTACAGATCACTGTGCATTTGTTATATGGCATCGATTGGTCCAATGTGCATGTATGGCCATTTGGAATTGAATATGAGTTTCTGAAGTGAAAATATACACATTTTAAAAACTTTTTTTTTTTCTGTCTGCATGTCAAAACTTTCATTTTGTGTGTAATTCAGTGGGAAAGTGACAAACATGAGTGAAATGTGACATAATGACTGAATGAGAGTTAATTTGTTTCTATCTCCGTAAGGAAGCGAGCTAGAGCTCTGAAACTGTGGCTATACGCACTTTCATGAAAGCACGCTTCTTTGAGGTTTTAAGCTCAGAACTTGACTCCGTGCGTGTATCTGACATGGGAAGTGCATCAGATCACTGTGCAAAGCATATATGGCATCGATAGGCCCAATGTGCATGTATGGCCATTTGGAATTGAATATGAGCTTCTGATGTGAAAATATGCACATTTTTAAAAACTTTTTTTTTTTCTGTCTGCATGTCAAAACTTTCATTTTGTGTGTAATTCAGTGGGAAAGTGACAAAAATGAGTGAAATGTGACAAAATGACTGAATGAGAGTGAATTTGTTTCTATCTCCGTAAGGAAGCGAGCTAGAGCTCTGAAACTGTGGCTATACGCACTTTCATGAAAGCACGCTTCTTTGAGGTTTTAAGCTCAGAACTTGAATTTGTGCATGTATCTGGCCTGGAAAGTGCTTCAGATCACTGTGCAAAGCATATATGGCATCGATTGGTCCAATGTGCATGTATGGCCATTTGCAAGTGAATATGAGCTTCTTAAGTGAAAATATGCATATTTTTAAAAACTTTCTTTTTTTTCGTTCTGCATGTCAAAACTTTTCATTTTGTGTATAATTCAGTGGGAAAGTGACAAACATGAGTGAAATGTGACAAAATGACTGAATGAGAGTGAATTTGTTTCTATCTCCGTAAGGAAGCGAGCTAGAGCTCTGAAACTGTGGCTATACGCACTTTCATGAAAACACGCTTCTTTGAGGTTTTAAGCTCAGAACTTGAACCTGTGCTTGTATCTGGCCTGGGAACTGCATCAGATCACTGTGCAAAGCATATATGGCATCGATAGGTCCAATGTGCATGTATGGCCATTTGCAATTGAATATGAGCTTCTTAAGTGAAAAATATGCATATTTTTAAAAACTTTTTTTTTTTTTTCGTTCTGCATGTCAAAACTTTTCATTTTGTGTGTAATTCAGTGGGAAAGTGACAAACATGAGTGAAATGTGACTAATGATTGAATGAGAGTGAATTTGTTTCTATCTCCGTAAGGAAGGGAGCTAGAGCTCTGAAACTGTGGCTATACGCACTTTCATGAAAACACGCTTCTTTGAGGTTTTAAGCTCAGAACTTGAACCTGTGCTTGTATCTGGCCTGGGAACTGCTACAGATCACTGTGCATTTGTTATATGGCATCGATTGGTCCAATGTGCATGTATGGCCATTTGGAATTGAATATGAGCTTCTGAAGTGAAAATATACACATTTTTAAAAACTTTCTTTTTTTTCTGTCTGCATGTCAAAACTTTCATTTTGTGTGTAATTCAGTGGGAAAGTGACAAACATGAGTGAAATGTGACATAATGACTGAATGAGAGTTAATTTGTTTCTATCTCCGTAACGAAGCGAGCTAGAGCTCTGAAACTGTGGCTATACGCACTTTCATGAAAGCACGCTTCTTTGAGGTTTTATGCTCAGAACATGAACCTGTGCGTGTACCTGGCCTGGAAAGTGCTTCAGATCACTGTGCAAAGCATATATGGGATCGATTGGTCCAATGTGCATGTATGGCGATTTGCAAGTGAATATGAGCTTCTTAAGTGAAAATATGCATATTTTTAAAAACTTGCTTTTTTTTTGTTCTGCATGTCAAAACTTTTCATTTTGTGTATAATTCGGTGGGAAAGTGACAAAAATGAGTGAAATGTGACAAAATGACTGAATGAGAGTGAATTTGTTTCTATCTCCGTAAGGAAGCGAGCTAGAGCTCTGAAACTGTGGCTATACGCACTTTCATGAAAGCACGCTTCTTTGAGGTTTTATGCTCAGAACATGAACCTGTGCGTGTATCTGGCCTGGGCACTGCTACAGATCACTGTGCAAAGCATATATGGCATCGATAGGTCCAATGTGCATGTATGGCCATTTGCAAGTGAATATGAGCTTCTTAAGTGAAAAATATGCACATTTTTAAAAACTTTTTTTTTTCTGTCTGCATGTCAAAACTTTTCATTTTGTGTAATTCAGTGGGAAAGTGACAAACATGAGTGAAATGTGACATAATGACTGAATGAGAGTTAATTTGTTTCTATCTCCGTAAGGAAGCGAGCTAGAGCTCTGAAACTGTGGCTATACGCACTTTCATGAAAGCACGCTTCTTTGAGGTTTTAAGCTCTGAACTTGACTCTGTGCGTGTATCTGGCATGGGAAGTGCATCAGATCACTGTGCAAAGCATATATGGCATCGATAGGTGCAATGTGCATGTATGGCCATTTGCAATTGAATATGAGCTTCTTAAGTGAAAATATGCATATTTTTAAAAACTTGCTTTTTTTTTGTTATGCATGTCAAAACTTTTCATTTTGTGTGTATTTCAGTGGGAATGTGACAAACATTAGTGAAATGTGACATAATGATTGGATGAGAGTGAATTTGTTTTTATCTCAATAAGGAAGGGAGCTAGAGCTCTGAAACTGTGGCTATACGCACTTTCATGAAAACACGCTTCTTTGAGGTTTTAAGCTCATAACTTGAACCTGTGCTTGTCTCTGGCCTGGGAACTGCTACAGATCACTGTGCATTTGTTATATGGCATCGATTGGTACAATGTGCATGTATGGCCATTTGGAATTGAATATGAGTTTCTGAAGTGAAAATATACACATTTTTAAAAACTTTCTTTTTTTTCTGTCTGCATGTCAAAACTTTCATTTTGTGTGTAATTCAGTGGGAAAGTGACAAAAATGAGTGAAATAGGACAAAATGACTGAATTAGAGTGAATTTGTTTCTATCTCCGTAAAGGAAGCGAGCTAGAGCTCTGAAACTGTGGCTATACGCACTTTCATGAAAGCACGCTTCTTTGAGGTTTTAAGCTCAGAACTTGAATTTGTGCATGTATCTGGCCTGGGAAAGTGCTTCAGATCACTGTGCAAAGCATATATGGCATCGATTGGTCCAATGTGCATGTATGGCCATTTGCAAGTGAATATGAGTTTCTGAAGTGAAAATATGCATTTTTAAAAAACTTTTTTTTTTCTGTCTGCATGTCAAAACTTTCATTTTTTGTGTAATTCAGTGGGAAAGTGACAAACATGAGTGAAATGTGACAAAATGACTGAATGAGAGTGAATTTGTTTCTATCTCCGTAAGGAAGCGAGCTAGAGCTCTGAAACTGTGGCTATACGCACTTTCATGAAAACACGCTTCTTTGAGGTTTTAAGCTCAGAACTTGACTCCTGTGCGTGTATCTGGCATGGGAAGTGCATCAGATCACTGTGCAAAGCATATATGGCATCGATAGGTCCAATGTGCATGTATGGCCATTTGCAATTGAATATGAGCTTCTTAAGTGAAAATATGCATATTTTTAAAAACTTTTTTTTTTTTTTGTTCTGCATGTCAAAACTTTTCATTTTGTGTGTAATTCAGTGGGAAAGTGACAAACATGAGTGAAATGTGACAAAATGACTGAATGAGAGTGAATTTGTTTCTATCTCCGTAAGGAAGCGAGCTAGAGCTCTGAAACTGTGGCTATACGCACTTTCATGAAAGCACGCTTCTTTGAGGTTTTAAGCTCAGAACTTGACTCCGTGCGTGTATCTGGCATGGGAAGTGCATCAGATCACTGTGCAAAGCATATATGGCATCGATAGGTCCAATGTGCATGTATGGCCATTTGCAAGTGAATATGAGCTTCTTAAGTGAAAAATATGCATATTTTTAAAAACTTTTTTTTTTCTGTTCTGCATGTCAAAACTTTTCATTTTGTGTGTATTTCAGTGGGAAAGTGACAAACATGAGTGAAAATTGACTATATGACTGAATGAGAGTGAATTTGTTTCTATCTCCGTAAGGAAGCGAGCTAGAGCTCTGAAACTGTGGCTATACGCACTTTCATGAAAGCACGCTTCTTTGAGGTTTTAAGCTCAGAACTTGACTCCGTGCGTGTATCTGGCATGGGAAGTGCATCAGATCACTGTGCAAAGCATATATGGCATCGATAGGCGCAATGTTCATGTATGGCCATTTGAAATTGAATATGAGCTTCTGAAGTGAAAATATGCACATTTTTAAAAACTTTCTTTTTTTTCTGTCTGCATGTCAAAACTTTTCATTTTTTTGTGTAATTCAGTGGGAAAGTGACAAAAATGAGTGAAATGTGACTATATGACTGAATGAGATTGAATTTGTTTCTATTTCCGTTAGGAAGCGAGCTAGAGCTCTGAAACTGTGGCTATACGCACTTTCATGAAAGCACGCTTCTTTGAGGTTTTAAGCTCAGAACTTGAACCTGTGTGTGTATCTGGCCTGGAAAGTGCATCAGATCACTGTGCAAAGCATATATGGCATCGATAGGTCCAATGTGCATGTATGGCCATTTGCAATTGAATATGAGCTTCTTAAGTGAAAATATGCATATTTTTAAAAAAAACTTTTTTTTTTCGTTCTGCATGTCAAAACTTTTCATTTTGTGTATAATTCAGTGGGAAAGTGACAAACATGAGTGAAATGTGACTATATGACTGAATGAGAGTGAATTTGTTTCTATCTCCGTAAGGAAGGGAGCTAGAGCGCTGAAACTGTGGCTATACGCACTTTCATGAAAACACGCTTCTTTGAGGTTTTAAGCTCAGAACTTGAACCTGTGCTTGTATCTGGCCTGGGAACTGCTACAGATCACTGTGCATTTGTTATATGGCATCGATTGGTCCAATGTGCATGTATGGCCATTTGGAATTGAATATGAGCTTCTGAAGTGAAAATATGCACATTTTTAAAAACTTTCTTTTTTTTCTGTCTGCATGTCAAAACTTTCATTTTGTGTGTAATTCAGTGGGAAAGTGACAAAAATGAGTGAAATGTGACAAAATGACTGAATGAGAGTGAATTTGTTTCTATCTCCGTAAGGAAGCGAGCTAGAGCTCTGAAACTGTGGCTATACGCACTTTCATGAAAGCACGCTTCTTTGAGGTTTTAAGCTCAGAACTTGACTCCGTGCGTGTATCTGGCATGGGAAGTGCATCAGATCACTGTGCAAAGCATATATGTCATCGATAGGTCCAATGTGCATGTATGGCCATTGGCAAGTGAATATGAGCTTCTTAAGTGAAAATATGCATATTTTTAAAAACTTGCTTTTTTTTCGTTCTGCATGTCAAAACTTTTCATTTTGTGTATAATTCGGTGGGAAAGTGACAAACATGAGTGAAATGTGACTATATGACTGAATGAGATTGAATTTGTTTCTATCTCCGTAAGGAAGCGAGCTAGAGCTCTGAAACTGTGGCTATACGCACTTTCATGAAAACACGCTTCTTTGAGGTTTTAAGCTCAGAACTTGAACCTGTGCTTGTATCTGGCCTGGGAACTGCTACAGATCACTGTGCAAAGCATATATGGCATCGATTGGTCCAATGTGCATGTATGGCCATTTGCAAGTGAATATGAGTTTCTGAAGTGAAAATATACACATTTTTAAAAACTTGCTTTTTTTTCGTTCTGCCTGTCAAAACTTTTCATTTTGTGTATAATTCAGTGGGAAAGTGACAAACATGAGTGAAATGTGACATAATGACTGAATGAGAGTTAATTTGTTTCTATCTCCGTAACGAAGCGAGCTAGAGCTCTGAAACTGTGGCTATACGCACTTTCATGAAAGCACGCTTCTTTGAGGTTTTAAGCTCAGAACTTGAATTTGTGCATGTATCTGGCCTGGAAAGTGCTTCAGATCACTGTGCAAAGCATATATGGGATCGATTGGTCCAATGTGCATGTATGGCCATTTGCAAGTGAATATGAGTTTCTGAAGTGATAATATGCATATTTTTAAAAACTTTTTTTTTTTTTGTCTGCATGTCAAAACTTTCATTTTGTGTGTAATTCAGTGGGAAAGTGACAAACATGAGTGAAATGTGACAAAATGACTGAATGAGAGTGAATTTGTTTCTATCTCGTAAGGAAGGGAGCTAGAGCTCTGAAACTGTGGCTATACGCACTTTCATGAAAACACGCTTCTTTGAGGTTTTAAGCTCAGAACTTGAACCTGTGCTTGTATCTGGCCTGGGAACTGCTACAGATCACTGTGCATTTGTTATATGGCATCGATTGGTCCAATGTGCATGTATGGCCATTTGGAATTGAATATGAGTTTCTGAAGTGAAAATATACACATTTTTAAAAACTTTCTTTTTTTTCTGTCTGCATGTCAAAACTTTCATTTTGTGTGTAATTCAGTGGGAAAGTGACAAACATGAGTGAAATGTGACATAATGACTGAATGAGAGTTAATTTGTTTCTATCTCCGTAACGAAGCGAGCTAGAGCTCTGAAACTGTGGCTATACGCACTTTCATGAAAGCACGCTTCTTTGAGGTTTTAAGCTCAGAACTTGACTCCGTGCGTGTATCTGACATGGGAAGTGCATCAGATCACTGTGCAAAGCATATATGGCATCGATAGGCCCAATGTGCATGTATGGCCATTTGGAATTGAATATGAGCTTCTGAAGTGAAAATATGCACATTTTTAAAAACTTTTTTTTTTTCTGTCTGCATGTCAAAACTTTCATTTTGTGTGTAATTCAGTGGGAAAGTGACAAAAATGAGTGAAATGTGACAAAATGACTGAATGAGAGTGAATTTGTTTCTATCTCCGTAAGGAAGCGAGCTAGAGCTCTGAAACTGTGGCTATACGCACTTTCATGAAAGCACGCTTCTTTGAGGTTTTAAGCTCAGAACTTGAATTTGTGCATGTATCTGGCCTGGAAAGTGCTTCAGATCACTGTGCAAAGCATATATGGCATCGATTGGTCCAATGTGCATGTATGGCCATTTGCAAGTGAATATGAGTTTCTTAAGTGAAAATATGCATATTTTAAAAACTTTCTTTTTTTTTTTCGTTCTGCCTGTCAAAACTTTTCATTTTGGGTATAATTCAGTGGGAAAGTGACAAACATGAGTGAAATGTGACAAAATGACTGAATGAGAGTGAATTTGTTTCTATCTCCGTAAGGAAGCGAGCTAGAGCTCTGAAACTGTGGCTATACGCACTTTCATAAAAGCACGCTTCTTTGAGGTTTTAAGCTCAGAACTTGAACCTGTGCGTGTATCTGGCCTGGGAACTGCATCAGATCACTGTGCAAAGCATATATGGCATCGATAGGTCCAATGTGCATGTATGGCCATTTGCAATTGAATATGAGCTTCTGAAGTGAAAATATGCATATTTTTAAAAACTTTTTTTTTTTGTTCTGCATGTCAAAACTTTTCATTTTGTGTATAATTCAGTGGGAAAGTGACAAACATGAGTGAAATGTGACTAAATGACTGAATGAGAGTGAATTTGTTTCTATCTCCGTAAGGAAGGGAGCTAGAGCTCTGAAACTGTGGCTATACGCACTTTCATGAAAAGCACGCTTCTTTGAGGTTTTAAGCTCAGAACTTGAACCTGTGCTTGTATCTGGCCTGGGAACTGCATCAGATCACTGTGCATTTGTTATATGGCATCGATTGGTCCAATGTGCATGTATGGCCATTTGGAATTGAATATGAGCTTCTGAAGTGAAAATATGCACATTTTTAAAAACTTTCTTTTTTTTCTGTCTGCATGTCAAAACTTTCATTTTGTGTGTAATTCAGTGGGAAAGTGACAAACATGAGTGAAATGTGACAAAATGACTGAATGAGAGTTAATTTGTTTCTATCTCCGTAAGGAAGCGAGCTAGAGCTCTGAAACTGTGGCTATACGCACTTTCATGAAAGCACGCTTCTTTGAGGTTTTATGCTCAGAACATGAACCTGTGCGTGTATCTGGCCTGGAAAGTGCTTCAGATCACTGTGCAAAGCATATATGGGATCGATTGGTCCAATGTGCATGTATGGCCATTTGCAAGTGAATATGAGCTTCTGAAGTGAAAATATGCATATTTTTAAAAACTTTCTTTTTTTTTTGTTCTGCATGTCAAAACTTTTTCATTTTGTGTATAATTCGGTGGGAAAGTGACAAAAATGAGTGAAATGTGACAAAATGACTGAATGAGAGTGAATTTGTTTCTATCTCCGTAAGGAAGCGAGCTAGAGCTCTGAAACTGTGGCTATACGCACTTTCATGAAAGCACGCTTCTTTGAGGTTTTAAGCTCAGAACTTGAACCTGTGCGTGTATCTGGCCTGGGAACTGCATCAGATCACTGTGCAAAGCATATATGGCATCGATAGGTCCAATGTGCATGTATGGCCATTTGCAAGTGAATATGAGCTTCTTAAGTGAAAATATGCATATTTTAAAAACTTTCTTTTTTTGTTCTGCATGTCAAAACTTTTCATTTTGTGTGTAATTCAGTGGGAAAGTGACAAACATGAGTGAAATGTGACTATAATGACTGAATGAGAGTGAATTTGTTTCTATCTCCGTAAGGAAGCGAGCTAGAGCTCTGAAACTGTGGCTATACGCACTTTCATGAAAACACGCTTCTTTGAGGTTTTAAGCTCAGAACTTGAACCTGTGCTTGTATCTGGCCTGGGAACTGCTACAGATCACTGTGCAAATTTGTTATATGGCATCGATTGGTCCAATGTGCATGTATGGCCATTTGGAATTGAATATGAGTTTCTGAAGTGAAAATATGCACATTTTTAAAAACTTTCTTTTTTTTCTGTCTGCATGTCAAAACTTTCATTTTGTGTGTAATTCAGTGGGAAAGTGACAAACATGAGTGAAATGTGACAAAATGACTGAATGAGAGTTAATTTGTTTCTATCTCCGTAAGGAAGCGAGCTAGAGCTCTGAAACTGTGGCTATACGCACTTTCATGAAAGCACGCTTCTTTGAGGTTTTAAGCTCAGAACTTGAACCTGTGCGTGTATCTGGCCTGGAAAGTGCATCAGATCACTGTGCAAAGCATATATGGCATCGATTGGTCCAATGTGCATGTATGGCCATTTGCAATTGAATATGAGTTTCTGAAGTGAAAATATGCATATTTTTAAAAACTTTCTTTTTTTTTTCTGTCTGCATGTCAAAACTTTTCATTTTGTGTGTAATTCAGTGGGAAAGTGACAAACATGAGTGAAATGTGACAAAATGACTGAATGAGAGTGAATTTGTTTCTATCTCCGTAAGGAAGCGAGCTAGAGCTCTGAAACTGTGGCTATACGCACTTTCATGAAAGCACGCTTCTTTGAGGTTTTAAGCTCAGAACTTGAACCTGTGCGTGTATCTGGCCTGGGAAGTGCATCAGATCACTGTGCAAAGCATATATGGCATCGATAGGTCCAATGTGCATGTATGGCCATTTGCAATTGAATATGAGCTTCTTAAGTGAAAATATGCATATTTTTAAAAACTTTTTTTTTTTTTCTGTCTGCATGTCAAAACTTTTCATTTTGTGTGTAATTCAGTGGGAAAGTGACAAACATGAGTGAAATGTGACAAAATGACTGAATGAGAGTTAATTTGTTTCTATCTCCGTAAGGAAGCGAGCTAGAGCTCTGAAACTGTGGCTATACGCACTTTCATGAAAAACACGCTTCTTTGAGGTTTTAAGCTCAGAACTTGACTCCGTGCGTGTATCTGGCATGGGAAGTGCATCAGATCACTGTGCAAAGCATTTATGGCATCGATAGTCCCAATGTGCATGTATGGCCATTTGGAATTGAATATGAGCTTCTGAAGTGAAAATATGCACATTTTTTAAAAACTTTTTTTTTTCTGTCTGCATGTCAAAACTTTTCATTTTGTGTGTAATTCAGTGGGAAAGTGACAAAATGAGTGAAATGTGACAAAATGACTGAATGAGAGTGAATTTGTTTCTATCTCCGTAAGGAAGCGAGCTAGAGCTCTGAAACTGTGGCTATACGCACTTTCATGAAAGCACGCTTCTTTGAGGTTTTAAGCTCAGAACTTGAATTTGTGCATGTATCTGGCCTGGAAAGTGCTTCAGATCACTGTGCAAAGCATATATGGGATCGATTGGTCCAATGTGCATGTATGGCCATTTGCAAGTGAATATGAGTTTCTGAAGTGAAAATATGCATATTTTAAAAACTTTCTTTTTTTTTTTCTGTCTGCATGTCAAAACTTTTCATTTTGTGTAATTCAGTGGGAAAGTGACAAACATGAGTGAAATGTGACAAAATGACTGAATGAGAGTGAATTTGTTTCTATCTCCGTAAGGAAGCGAGCTAGAGCTCTGAAACTGTGGCTATACGCACTTTCATGAAAACACGCTTCTTTGAGGTTTTAAGCTCAGAACTTGAACCTGTGCTTGTATCTGGCCTGGGAACTGCATCAGATCACTGTGCAAAGCATATATGGCATCGATAGGTCCAATGTGCATGTATGGCCATTTGCAAGTGAATATGAGCTTCTTAAGTGAAAATATGCATATTTTTAAAAACTTGCTTTTTTTTCGTTCTGCATGTCAAAACTTTTCATTTTGTGTGTAATTCAGTGGGAAAGTGACAAACATGAGTGAAATGTGACTATATGATTGAATGAGAGTGAATTTGTTTCTATCTCCGTAAGGAAAGGAGCTAGAGCTCTGAAACTGTGGCTATACGCACTTTCATGAAAAGCACGCTTCTTTGAGGTTTTAAGCTCAGAACTTGAACCTGTGCTTGTATCTGGCCTGGGAACTGCTACAGATCACTGTGCAATTTGTTATATGGCATCGATTGGTCCAATGTGCATGTATGGCCATTTGGAATTGAATATGAGCTTCTGAAGTGAAAATATACACATTTTTAAAAACTTTCTTTTTTTTTTCTGTCTGCATGTCAAAACTTTCATTTTGTGTGTAATTCAGTGGGAAAGTGACAAACATGAGTGAAATGTGACATAATGACTGAATGAGAGTTAATTTGTTTCTATCTCCGTAAGGAAGCGAGCTAGAGCTCTGAAACTGTGGCTATACGCACTTTCATGAAAGCACGCTTCTTTGAGGTTTTAAGCTCAGAACTTGAACCTGTGCTTGTATCTGGCCTGGGAAGTGCATCAGATCACTGTGCAAAGCATATATGGCATCGATTGGTCCAATGTGCATGTATGGCCATTTGCAATTGAATATGAGCTTCTGAAGTGAAAATATGCATATTTTTAAAAACTTGCTTTTTTTTGTCTGCATGTCAAAACTTTTCATTTTTGTGTGTAATTCAGTGGGAAAGTGACAAAAATGAGTGAAATGTGACAAAATGACTGAATGAGAGTGAATTTGTTTCTATCTCCGTAAGGAAGCGAGCTAGAGCTCTGAAACTGTGGCTATACGCACTTTCATGAAAGCACGCTTCTTTGAGGTTTTAAGCTCAGAACTTGAACCTGTGCGTGTATCTGGCCTGGGAACTGCTACAGATCACTGTGCAAAGCATATATGGCATCGATAGGTCCAATGTGCATGTATGGCCATTTGCAAGTGAATATGAGCTTCTTAAGTGAAAATATGCATATTTTTAAAAACTTTTTTTTTTTTTCTGTCTGCATGTCAAAACTTTCATTTTGTGTGTAATTCAGTGGGAAAGTGACAAACATGAGTGAAATGTGACAAAATGACTGAATGAGAGTGAATTTGTTTCTATCTCCGTAAGGAAGCGAGCTAGAGCTCTGAAACTGTGGCTATACGCACTTTCATGAAAGCACGCTTCTTTGAGGTTTTAAGCTCAGAACTTGACTCCGTGCGTGTATCTGGCATGGGAAGTGCATCAGATCACTGTGCAAAGCATATATGGCATCGATAGGTCCAATGTGCATGTATGGCCATTTGCAATTGAATATGAGCTTCTTAAGTGAAAATATGCATATTTTTAAAAACTTTTTTTTTTTTCGTTCTGCATGTCAAAACTTTTCATTTTGTGTGTATTTCAGTGGGAATGTGACAAACATTAGTGAAATGTGACATAATGACTGAATGAGAGTGAATTTGTTTCTATCTCCGTAAGGAAGGGAGCTAGAGCTCTGAAACTGTGGCTATACGCACTTTCATGAAAAAACGCTTCTTTGAGGTTTTAAGCTCAGAACTTGAACCTGTGCTTGTATCTGGCCTGGGAACTGCTACAGATCACTGTGCATTTGTTATATGGCATCGATTGGTCCAATGTGCATGTATGGCCATTTGGAATTGAATATGAGTTTCTGAAGTGAAAAAATATACACATTTTTAAAAACTTTTTTTTTTCTGTCTGCATGTCAAAACTTTCATTTTGTGTGTAATTCAGTGGGAAAGTGACAAACATGAGTGAAATGTGACAAAATGACTGAATGAGAGTGAATTTGTTTCTATCTCCGTAAGGAAGCGAGCTAGAGCTCTGAAACTGTGGCTATACGCACTTTCATGAAAGCACGCTTCTTTGAGGTTTAAGCTCAGAACTTGAATTTGTGCATGTATCTGGCCTGGAAAGTGCTTCAGATCACTGTGCAAAGCATATATGGGATCGATTGGTCCAATGTGCATGTATGGCCATTTGCAAGTGAATATGAGTTTCTGAAGTGAAAATATGCATATTTTTAAAAACTTTTTTTTTCTGTCTGCATGTCAAAACTTTTCATTTTTGTGTAATTCAGTGGGAAAGTGACAAACATGAGTGAAATGTGACAAAATGATTGAATGAGAGTGAATTTGTTTCTATATCTCCGTAAGGAAGCGAGCTAGAGCTCTGAAACTGTGGCTATACGCACTTTCATGAAAGCACGCTTCTTTGAGGTTTTAAGCTCAGAACTTGACTCCGTGCGTGTATCTGGCATGGGAAGTGCATCAGATCACTGTGCAAAGCATATATGGCATCGATAGGTCCAATGTGCATGTATGGCCATTTGCAAGTGAATATGAGCTTCTTAAGTGAAAATATGCATATTTTTAAAACTTTCTTTTTTTTTTGTTCTGCATGTCAAAACTTTTTCATTTTGTGTGTAATTCAGTGGGAAAGTGACAAACATGAGTGAAATGTGACAAAATGACTGAATGAGAGTGAATTTGTTTCTATCTCCGTAAGGAAGCGAGCTAGAGCTCTGAAACTGTGGCTATACGCACTTTCATGAAAAGCACGCTTCTTTGAGGTTTTAAGCTCAGAACTTGAACCCGTGCGTGTATCTGGCATGGGAAGTGCATCAGATCACTGTGCAAAGCATATATGGCATCGATAGGTCCAATGTGCATGTATGGCCATTTGCAAGTGAATATGAGCTTCTTAAGTGAAAATATGCATATTTTTAAAAACTTGCTTTTTTTTCGTTCTGCATGTCAAAACTTTTCATTTTGAGTGTAATTCAGTGGGAAAGTGACAAACATGAGTGAAATATTGACTAAATGACTGAATGAGAGTGAATTTGTTTCTATCTCCGTAAGGAAAGCTAGAGCTCTGAAACTGTGGCTATACGCACTTTCATGAAAGCACGCTTCTTTGAGGTTTGAAGCTCAGAACTTGACTCCGTGCGTGTATCTGGCATGGGAAGTGCATCAGATCACTGTGCAAAGCATATATGGCATCGATAGGTCCAATGTTCATGTATGGCCATTTGGAATTGAATATGAGCTTCTGAAGTGAAAATATGCACATTTTTAAAAACTTTCTTTTTTTTCTGTCTGCATGTCAAAACTTTCATTTTGTGTGTAATTCAGTGGGAAAGTGACAAAAATGAGTGAAATGTGACAAAATGACTGAATTAGTGTGAATTTGTTTCTATCTCCGTAAGGAAGCGAGCTAGAGCTCTGAAACTGTGGCTATACGCACTTTCATAAAAGCACGCTTCTTTGAGGTTTTATGCTCAGAACATGAACCTGTGCGTGTATCTGGCCTGGGCACTGCATCAGATCACTGTGCAAAGCATATATGGCATCGATAGGTCCAATGTGCATGTATGGCCATTTGCAAGTGAATATGAGCTTCTTAAGTGAAAATATGCATATTTTTAAAAACTTGCTTTTTTTTCGTTCTGCATGTCAAAACTTTTCATTTTCGGTATTCCTCAGTGGGAAAGCGACAAACATGAGTGAAATATTGCTATATGACTTAATGAGAGTAAATTTGGTGCTATCTCCGTAAGGAAGCGAGCTAGAGCTCTGAAACTGTGGCTATACGCACTTTCATGAAAGCACGCTTCTTTGAGGTTTTAAGCTCAGAACTTGAATTTGTGCATGTATCTGGCCTGGAAAGTGCTTCAGATCACTGTGCAAAGCATATATGGGATCGATTGGTCCAATGTGCATGTATGGCCATTTGCAAGTGAATATGAGTTTCTGAAGTGAAAATATGCATATTTTTAAAAACTTTCTTTTTTTTTTCTGTCTGCATGTCAAAACTTTTTCATTTTTGTGTAATTCAGTGGAAAAGTGACAAACATGAGTGAAATGTGACAAAATGATTGAATGAGAGTGAATTTGTTTCTATCTCCGTAAGGAAGCGAGCTAGAGCTCTGAAACTGTGGCTATACGCACTTTCATGAAAGCACGCTTCTTTGAGGTTTTAAGCTCAGAACTTGACTCCGTGCGTGTATCTGGCATGGGAAGTGCATCAGATCACTGTGCAAAGCATATATGGCATCGATAGGTCCAATGTGCATGTATGGCCATTTGCAATTGAATATGAGCTTCTTAAGTGAAAATATGCATATTTTTAAAAACTTGCTTTTTTTTTGTTCTGCATGTCAAAACTTTTCATTTTGTGTGTAATTCAGTGGGAAAGTGACAAACATGAGTGAAATGTGACATAATGACTGAATGAGAGTGAATTTGTTTCTATCTCCGTAAGGAAGCGAGCTAGAGCTCTGAAACTGTGGCTATACGCACTTTCATGAAAGCACGCTTCTTTGAGGTTTTAAGCTCAGAACTTGAACTCCGTGCGTGTATCTGGCATGGGAACTGCATCAGATCACTGTGCAAAGCATATATGGCATCGATAGGTCCAATGTTGCATGTATGGCCATTTGCAATTGAATATGAGCTTCTTAAGTGAAAATATGCATATTTTTAAAAACTTTCTTTTTTTTCGTTCTGCATGTCAAAACTTTCATTTTGTGTGTAATTCAGTGGGAAAATGACAAACATGAGTGAAATGTGACAAAATGACTGAATGAGAGTGAATTTGTTTCTATCTCCGTAAGGAAGCGAGCTAGAGCTCTGAAACTGTGGCTATACGCACTTTCATAAAAGCACGCTTCTTTGAGGTTTTAAGCTCAGAACTTGACTCCGTGCGTGTATCTGGCATGGGAAGTGCATCAGATCACTGTGCAAAGCATATATGGCATCGATAGGTCCAATGTGCATGTATGGCCATTTGCAAGTGAATATGAGCTTCTTAAGTGAAAATATGCATATTTTTAAAACTTTTTTTTTTTCGTTCTGCATGTCAAAACTTTTCATTTTGTGTATTCCTCAGTGGGAAAGCGACAAACATGAGTGAAATATTGCTATATGACTTAATGAGAGTAAATTTGTTTCTATCTCCGTAAGGAAGCGAGCTAGAGCTCTGAAACTGTGGCTATACGCACTTTCATGAAAGCACGCTTCTTTGAGGTTTTAAGCTCAGAACTTGACTCCGTGCGTGTATCTGGCATGGGAAGTGCATCAGATCACTGTGCAAAGCATATATGGCATCGATAGGTCCAATGTGCATGTATGGCCATTTGCAATTGAATATGAGCTTCTGAAGTGAAAATATGCACATTTTTAAAAACTTTCTTTTTTTTCTGTCTGCATGTCAAAACTTTTCATTTTTTGTGTAATTCAGTGGGAAAGTGACAAAAATGAGTGAAATGTGACTATATGACTGAATGAGATTGAATTTGTTTCTATTTCCGTTAGGAAGCGAGCTAGAGCTCTGAAACTGTGGGTATCGCACTTTCATGAAAGCACGCTTCTTTGAGGTTTTATGCTCAGAACATGAACCTGTGCGTGTATCTGGCATGGGCACTGCTACAGATCACTGTGCAAAGCATATATGGCATCGATAGGTCCAATGTGCATGTATGGCCATTTGCAAGTGAATATGAGCTTCTTAAGTGAAAATATGCATATTTTTTAAAAACTTTTTTTTTTTCTGTCTGCATGTCAAAACTTTCATTTTGTGTGTAATTCAGTGGGAAAGTGACAAACATGAGTGAAATGTGACAAAATGACTGAATGAGAGTGAATTTGTTTCTATCTCCGTAAGGAAGCGAGCTAGAGCTCTGAAACTGTGGCTATACGCACTTTCATAAAAGGACGCTTCTTTGAGGTTTTAAGCTCAGAACTTGAACCCGTGCGTGTATCTGGCATGGGAAGTGCATCAGATCACTGTGCAAAGCATATATGGCATCGATAGGTCCAATGTGCATGTATGGCCATTTGCAATTGAATATGAGCTTCTTAAGTGAAAATATGCATATTTTTAAAAACTTTCTTTTTTTTTCGTTCTGCATGTCAAAACTTTTCATTTTGTGTATAATTCAGTGGGAAAGTGACAAACATGAGTGAAATGTATTGCTATATGACTGAATGAGAGTGAATTTGTTTCTATCTCCGTAAGGAAGCGAGCTAGAGCTCTGAAACTGTGGCTATACGCACTTTCATGAAAGCACGCTTCTTTGAGGTTTTAAGCTCAGAACTTGACTCTGTGCGTGTATCTGACATGGGAAGTGCATCAGATCACTGTGCAAAGCATATATATGGCATCGATAGGTCCAATGTTCATGTATGGCCATTTGGAATTGAATATGAGCTTCTGAAGTGAAAATATGCACATTTTTAAAAACTTTTTTTTTTCTGTCTGCATGTCAAAACTTTTCATTTTTGTGTATAATTCAGTGGGAAAGTGACAAACATGAGTGAAATGTGACTATATGACTGAATGAGAGTAAATTTGTTTTGCTATCTCCGTAAGGAAGCGAGCTAGAGCTCTGAAACTGTGGCTATACGCACTTTCATGAAAGCACGCTTCTTTGAGGTTTTAAGCTCAGAACTTGAATTTGTCATGTATCTGGCCTGGAAAGTGCTTCAGATCACTGTGCAAAAGCATATATGGGATCGATTGGTCCAATGTGCATGTATGGCCATTTGCAAGTGAATATGAGTTTCTGAAGTGAAAATATGCATATTTTTAAAAACTTTCTTTTTTTTGTCTGCATGTCAAAACTTTCATTTTGTGTGTAATTCAGTGGGAAAGTGACAAACATGAGTGAAATGTGACAAAATGACTGAATGAGAGTGAATTTGTTTCTATCTCCGTAAGGAAGCGAGCTAGAGCTCTGAAACTGTGGCTATACGCACTTTCATGAAAGCACGCTTCTTTGAGGTTTTAAGCTCAGAACTTGACTCCGTGCGTGTATCTGGCATGGGAAGTGCATCAGATCACTGTGCAAAGCATATATGGCATCGATAGGTCCAATGTGCATGTATGGCCATTTGCAATTGAATATGAGCTTCTTAAGTGAAAATATGCATATTTTTAAAAACTTTTTTTTTTTTTTCGTTCTGCATGTCAAAACTTTTCATTTTGTGTATAATTCAGTGGGAAAGTGACAAACATGAGTGAAATGTGACTAATGACTGAATGAGATTGAATTTGTTTCTATCTCCGTAAGGAAGCAGAGCTAGAGCTCTGAAACTGTGGCTATACGCACTTTCATGAAAAGCACGCTTCTTTGAGGTTTTATGCTCAGAACATGAACCTGTGCGTGTATCTGGCATGGGAACTGCATCAGATCACTGTGCAAAGCATATATGGCATCGATAGGTCCAATGTGCATGTATGGCCATTTGCAAGTGAATATGAGCTTCTTAAGTGAAAATATGCATATTTTAAAAAACTTTTTTTTTCGTTCTGCATGTCAAAACTTTTCATTTTGTGTGTAATTCAGTGGGAAAGCGACAAACATGAGTGAAATGTGACTAATGACTGAATGAGAGTAAATTTGTTTGCTATCTCCGTAAGGAAGCGAGCTAGAGCTCTGAAACTGTGGCTATACGCACTTTCATGAAAAGCACGCTTCTTTGAGGTTTTAAGCTCAGAACTTGAATTTGTGCATGTATCTGGCCTGGGAAGTGCTTCAGATCACTGTGCAAAGCATATATGGGATCGATTGGTCCAATGTGCATGTATGGCCATTTGCAAGTGAATATGAGTTTCTGAAGTGAAAATATGCATATTTTAAAAAACTTTTTTTTTTTCTGTCTGCATGTCAAAACTTTTTCATTTTGTGTGTAATTCAGTGGGAAAGTGACAAACATGAGTGAAATGTGACTAATGACTGAATGAGAGTGAATTTGTTTCTATCTCCGTAAGGAAGGGAGCTAGAGCTCTGAAACTGTGGCTATACGCACTTTCATGAAAACACGCTTCTTTGAGGTTTTAAGCTCAGAACTTGACTCCGTGCGTGTATCTGGCATGGGAAGTGCATCAGATCACTGTGCAAAGCATATATGGCATCGATTGGTCCAATGTGCATGTATGGCCATTTGCAATTGAATATGAGTTTCTGAAGTGAAAATATGCATATTTTTAAAAAACTTTTTTTTTTTCTGTCTGCATGTCAAAACTTTCATTTTGTGTGTAATTCAGTGGGAAAGTGACAAACATGAGTGAAATGTGACAAAATGACTGAATGAGAGTGAATTTGTTTCTATCTCTCGTAAGGAAGGGAGCTAGAGCTCTGAAACTGTGGCTATACGCACTTTCATGAAAGCACGCTTCTTTGAGGTTTTAAGCTCAGAACTTGAACCTGTGCGTGTATCTGGCATGGGAACTGCATCAGATCACTGTGCAAAGCATATATGGCATCGATAGGTCCAATGTGCATGTATGGCCATTTGCAATTGAATATGAGCTTCTTAAGTGAAAATATGCATATTTTTAAAAACTTTCTTTTTTTTTTTCGTTCTGCATGTCAAAACTTTTCATTTTGTGTGTAATTCAGTGGGAAAGTGACAAACATGAGTGAAAATGTGACAAAATGACTGAATGAGAGTGAATTTGTTTCTATCTCCGTAAGGAAGCGAGCTAGAGCTCTGAAACTGTGGCTATACGCACTTTCATAAAAGCACGCTTCTTTGAGGTTTTAAGCTCAGAACTTGACTCCGTGCGTGTATCTGGCATGGGAAGTGCATCAGATCACTGTGCAAAGCATATATGGCATCGATAGGTCCAATGTGCATGTATGGCCATTTGCAAGTGAATATGAGCTTCTTAAGTGAAAATATGCATATTTTTAAAAACTTTCTTTTTTTTCGTTCTGCATGTCAAAACTTTTCATTTTGTATGTAATTCAGTGGGAAAGTGACAAACATGAGTGAAAATTGCTATATGACTGAATGAGAGTGAATTTGTTTCTATCTCCGTAAGGAAGCGAGCTAGAGCTCTGAAACTGTGGCTATACGCACTTTCATGAAAGCACGCTTCTTTGAGGTTTTAAGCTCAGAACTTGACTCCGTGCGTGTATCTGGCATGGGAAGTGCATCAGATCACTGTGCAAAGCATATATGGCATCGATAGGTCCAATGTGCATGTATGGCCATTTGCAAGTGAATATGAGCTTCTGAAGTGAAAATATGCATATTTTTAAAAACTTTTTTTTTTTCTGTCTGCATGTCAAAACTTTTCATTTTGTGTGTAATTCAGTGGGAAAGTGACAAACATGAGTGAAATGTGACAATATGACTGAATGAGAGTGAATTTGTTTCTATCTCCGTAAGGAAGCGAGCTAGAGCTCTGAAACTGTGGCTATACGCACTTTCATGAAAGCACGCTTCTTTGAGGTTTTAAGCTCAGAACTTGAACCTGTGCGTGTATCTGGCATGGGAACTGCATCAGATCACTGTGCAAAGCATATATGGCATCGATAGGTCCAATGTGCATGTATGGCCATTTGCAAGTGAATATGAGCTTCTTAAGTGAAAATATGCATATTTTTAAAAACTTTTTTTTTTTCGTTCTGCATGTCAAAACTTTTCATTTTCGGTATTCCTCAGTGGGAAAGTGACAAACATGAGTGAAATATTGACTATATGACTGAATGAGAATAAATTTGTTTGCTATCTCCGTAAGGAAGCGAGCTAGAGCTCTGAAACTGTGGCTATTCGCACTTTCATGAAAGCACGCTTCTTTGAGGTTTTAAGCTCAGAACTTGAATTTGTGCATGTATCTGGCCTGGGAAAGTGCTTCAGATCACTGTGCAAAGCATATATGGGATCGATTGGTCCAATGTGCATGTATGGCCATTTGCAAGTGAATATGAGTTTCTGAAGTGAAAATATGCATATTTTAAAAAACTTTTTTTTTTTTTTCTGTCTGCATGTCAAAACTTTTCATTTTGTGTGTAATTCAGTGGGAAAGTGACAAACATGAGTGAAATGTGACAAAATGACTGAATGAGAGTGAATTTGTTTCTATCTCCGTAGGAAGCGAGCTAGAGCTCTGAAACTGTGGCTATACGCACTTTCATGAAAGCACGCTTCTTTGAGGTTTTAAGCTCAGAACTTGACTCCGTGCGTGTATCTGGCATGGGAAGTGGATAAGATCACTGTGCAAAGCATATATGGCATCATCGATAGGTCCAATGTGCATGTATGGCCATTTGCAATTGAATATGAGCTTCTTAAGTGAAAATATGCATATTTTTAAAAAACTTTTTTTTTTTTTGTTCTGCATGTCAAAACTTTTTCATTTTGTGTATAATTCAGTGGGAAAGTGACAAACATGAGTGAAATGTGACAAAATGACTGAATGAGAGTGAATTTGTTTCTATCTCCGTAAGGAAGCGAGCTAGAGCTCTGAAACTGTGGCTATACGCACTTTCATGAAAGCACGCTTCTTTGAGGTTTTAAGCTCAGAACTTGAACCTGTGCGTGTATCTGGCCTGGGAACTGCTACAGATCACTGTGCAAAGCATATATGGCATCGATAGGTCCAATGTGCATGTATGGCCATTTGCAATTGAATATGAGCTTCTTAAGTGAAAATATGCATATTTTTAAAAACTTGCTTTTTTTTCGTTCTGCATGTCAAAACTTTTCATTTTGTGTATAATTCAGTGGGAAAGTGACAACATGAGTGAAATGTGACATAATGACTGAATGAGAGTGAATTTGTTTCTATCTCCGTAAGGAAGGGAGCTAGAGCTCTGAAACTGTGGCTATACGCACTTTCATGAAAACACGCTTCTTTGAGGTTTTAAGCTCAGAACTTGACTCCGTGCGTGTATCTGACATGGGAAGTGCATCAGATCACTGTGCAAAGTATATATGTGATCGATTGGTCCAATGTGCATGTATGGCCATTTGCAAGTGAATATGAGTTTCTGAAGTGATAATATGCATATTTTTAAAAACTTTCTTTTTTTTCTGTCTGCATGTCAAAACTTTCATTTTGTGTGTAATTCAGTGGGAAAGTGACAAACATGAGTGAAATGTGACAAAATGACTGAATGAGAGTGAATTTGTTTCTATCTCAATAAGGAAGGGAGCTAGAGCTCTGAAACTGTGGCTATACGCACTTTCATGAAAACACGCTTCTTTGAGGTTTTAAGCTCAGAACTTGAACCTGTGCTTGTCTCTGGCCTGGGAACTGCTACAGATCACTGTGCATTTGTTATATGGCATCGATTGGTCCAATGTGCATGTATGGCCATTTGGAATTGAATATGAGTTTCTGAAGTGAAAATATACACATTTTTAAAAACTTTCTTTTTTTTCTGTCTGCATGTCAAAACTTTCATTTTGTGTGTAATTCAGTGGGAAAGTGACAAACATGAGTGAAATGTGACATAATGACTGAATGAGAGTTAATTTGTTTCTATCTCCGTAACGAAGCGAGCTAGAGCTCTGAAACTGTGGCTATACGCACTTTCATGAAATCACGCTTCTTTGAGGTTTTAAGCTCAGAACTTGACTCCGTGCGTGTATCTGACATGGGAAGTGCATCAGATCACTGTGCAAAGCATATATGGCATCGATAGGTCCAATGTGCATGTATGGCCATTTGGAATTGAATATGAGCTTCTGAAGTGAAAATATGCATATTTTTAAAAACTTTCTTTTTTTCTGTCTGCATGTCAAAACTTTCATTTTGTGTATAATTCAGTGGGAAAGTGACAAACATGAGTGAAATGTGACAAAATGACTGAATGAGAGTTAATTTGTTTCTATCTCCGGAAGCGAGCTAGAGCTCTGAAACTGTGGCTATACGCACTTTCATGAAAACACGCTTCTTTGAGGTTTTAAGCTCAGAACTTGAACCTGTGCGTGTATCTGGCATGGGAAGTGCATCAGATCACTGTGCAAAGCATATATGGCATCGATAGGTCCAATGTGCATGTATGGCCATTTGCAATTGAATATGAGCTTCTGAAGTGAAAATATGCATATTTTTAAAAACTTTCTTTTTTTTCGTTCTGCATGTCAAAACTTTCATTTTGTGTGTAATTCAGTGGGAAAGTGACAAACATGAGTGAAATGTGACAAAATGACTGAATGAGAGTGAATTTGTTTCTATCTCCGTAAGGAAGCGAGCTAGAGCTCTGAAACTGTGGCTATACGCACTTTCATGAAAGCACGCTTCTTTGAGGTTTTATGCTCAGAACATGAACCTGTGCGTGTATCTGGCATGGGCACTGCTACAGATCACTGTGCAAAGCATATATGGCATCGATAGGTCCAATGTGCATGTATGGCCATTTGCAAGTGAATATGAGCTTCTTAAGTGAAAATATGCATATTTTTAAAAACTTTCTTTTTTTTCGTTCTGCATGTCAAAACTTTTCATTTTCGGTATTCCTCAGTGGGAAAGCGACAAACATGAGTGAAATATTGCTATATGACTTAATGAGAATAAATTTGTTTCTATCTCCGTAAGGAAGCGAGCTAGAGCTCTGAAACTGTGGCTATACGCACTTTCATGAAAGCACGCTTCTTTGAGGTTTTAAGCTCAGAACTTGAATTTGTGCATGTATCTGGCCTGGAAAGTGCTTCAGATCACTGTGCAAAGCATATATGGGATCGATTGGTCCAATGTGCATGTATGGCCATTTGCAAGTGAATATGAGTTTCTGAAGTGAAAATATGCATATTTTAAAAACTTTCATTTTTTTCTGTCTGCATGTCAAAACTTTCATTTTGTGTGTATTTCAGTGGGAAAGTGATAAACATGAGTGAAATGTGACTATATGACTGAATGAGAGTTAATTTGTTTCTATCTCCGTAACGAAGGGAGTTAGAGCGCTGAAACTGTGGCTATACGCACTTTCATGAAAACACGGTTCTTTGAGGTTTTAAGCTCAGAACTTGACTCCGTGCGTGTATCTGACATGGGAAGTGCATCAGATCACTGTGCAAAGCATATATGTGATCGATTGGTCCAATGTGCATGTATGGCCATTTGCAAGTGAATATGAGTTTCTGAAGTGAAAATATGCATATTTTTAAAAACTTTCTTTTTTTTCTGTCTGCATGTCAAAACTTTCATTTTGTGTGTAATTCAGTGGGAAAGTGACAAACATGAGTGAAATGTGACAAAATGACTGAATGAGAGTGAATTTGTTTCTATCTCCGTAAGGAAGGGAGCTAGAGCTCTGAAACTGTGGCTATACGCACTTTCATGAAAACACGCTTCTTTGAGGTTTTAAGCTCAGAACTTGAACCTGTGCTTGTATCTGGCCTGGGAACTGCTACAGATCACTGTGCATTTGTTATATGGCATCGATTGGTCCAATGTGCATGTATGGCCATTTGGAATTGAATATGAGTTTTCTGAAGTGAAAATATACACATTTTAAAAACTTTTTTTTTTTTGTCTGCATGTCAAAACTTTTCATTTTGTGTATAATTCAGTGGGAAAGTGACAAACATGAGTGAAATGTGACTAATGACTGAATGAGAGTTAATTTGTTTCTATCTCCGTAAGGAAGCGAGCTAGAGCTCTGAAACTGTGGCTATACGCACTTTCATAAAAGCACGCTTCTTTGAGGTTTTAAGCTCAGAACTTGACTCCGTGCGTGTATCTGGCATGGGAAGTGCATCAGATCACTGTGCAAAGCATATATGGCATCGATAGGTCCAATGTGCATGTATGGCCATTTGGAATTGAATATGAGCTTCTGATGTGAAAATATGCATATTTTTAAAACTTTTTTTTTTTTTTTCTGTCTGCATGTCAAAACTTTTCATTTTGTGTGTAATTCAGTGGGAAAGTGACAAACATGAGTGAAATGTGACAAAATGACTGAATGAGAGTTAATTTGTTTCTATCTCCGAAGGGAAGCGAGCTAGAGCTCTGAAACTGTGGCTATACGCACTTTCATGAAATCACGCTTCTTTGAGGTTTTAAGCTCAGAACTTGAATTTGTGCGTGTATCTGACATGGGAAGTGCATCAGATCACTGTGCAAAGCATATATGGCATCGATAGGCCCAATGTGCATGTATGGCCATTTGCAAGTGAATATGAGCTTCTTAAGTGAAAATATGCATATTTTTAAAAACTTTCTTTTTTTTTCGTTCTGCATGTCAAAACTTTCATTTTGTGTGTAATTCAGTGGGAAAGTGACAAACATGAGTGAAAATGTGACAAAATGACTGAATGAGAGTGAATTTGTTTCTATCTCCGTAAGGGAAGCGAGCTAGAGCTCTGAAACTGTGGCTATACGCACTTTCATGAAAGCACGCTTCTTTGAGGTTTTTAAGCTCAGAACATGAACCTGTGCGTGTATCTGGCATGGGCACTGCTACAGATCACTGTGCAAAGCATATATGGCATCGATAGGTCCAATGTGCATGTATGGCCATTTGCAAGTGAATATGAGCTTCTTAAGTGAAAATATGCATATTTTTAAAAACTTGCTTTTTTTTCGTTCTGCATGTCAAAACTTTTCATTTTCGGTATTCCTCAGTGGGAAAGCGACAAACATGAGTGAAATATTGATATATGACTTAATGAGAATAAATTTGGTGCTATCTCCGTAAGTAAGCGAGCTAGAGCTCTGAAACTGTGGCTATACGCACTTTCATGAAAGCACTTCTTTGAGGTTTAAGCTCAGAACTTGAATTTGTGCATGTATCTGGCCTGGAAAGTGCTTCAGATCACTGTGCAAAGCATATATGGGATCGATTGGTCCAATGTGCATGTATGGCCATTTGCAAGTGAATATGAGTTTCTTAAGTGAAAATATGCATATTTTTAAAAACTTTCTTTTTTTTTTCTGTCTGCATGTCAAAACTTTCATTTTTGTGTAATTCAGTGGGAAAGTGACAAACATGAGTGAAATGTTTAAATGACTGAATGAGAGTTAATTTGTTTCTATCTCCGTAAGGGGAGCTAGAGCTCTGAAACTGCGCATTTTTTTTGAAATCACGGTTCTTTGAGGTTTTAAGCTCAGAACTTGCGTGTATCTGACATGGGAAGTGCATCAGATCACTGTGCAAAGCATATATGGCATCGATAGGTCCAATGTGCATGTATGGCCATTTGCAATTGAATATGAGTTTCTGAAGTGAAAATATGCATATTTTTTAAAAACTTTCTTTTTCTGTCTGCATGTCAAAACTTTCATTTTGTGTGTAATTCAGTGGGAAAGTGACAAACATGAGTGAAATATGACAAAATGACTGAATGAGAGTGAATTTGTTTCTATCTCCGTAAGGAAGGGAGCTAGAGCTCTGAAACTGTGGCTATACGCACTTTCATGAAAACACGCTTCTTTGAGGTTTTAAGCTCAGAACTTGAACCTGTGCTTGTATCTGGCCTGGGAACTGCTTCAGATCACTGTGCATTTGTTATATGGCATCGATTGGTCCAATGTGCATGTATGGCCATTTGGAATTGAATATGAGTTTCTGAAGTGAAAATATACACATTTTAAAAACTTTCATTTTTTTTTCTGTCTGCATGTCAAAACTTTTCATTTTGTGTGTAATTCAGTGGGAAAGTGACAAACATAGGTGAAATGTGACATAATGACTGAATGAGAGTTAATTTGTTTCTATCTCCGTAACAGAAGCGAGCTAGAGCTCTGAAACTGTGGCTATCCACTTTCATGAAAACACGCTTCTTTGAGGTTTTAAGCTCAGAACTTGACTCCGTGCGTGTATCTGGCATGGGGAGTGCATCAGATCACTGTGCAAAGCATATATGGCATCGATAGGTCCAATGTGCATGTATGGCCATTTGGAATTGAATATGAGCTTCTGATGTGAAAATATGCATATTTTAAAAACTTTTTTTTTTTTTCTGTCTGCATGTCAAAACTTTTCATTTTGTGTGTAATTCAGTGGGAAAGTGACAAACATGAGTGAAATGTGACAAAATGACTGAATGAGAGTGAATTTGTTTCTATCTTAAGGAAGCGAGCTAGAGCTCTGAAACTGTGGCTATACGCACTTTCATGAAAAGCAGGTTTTAAGCTCAGAACTTGAACCTGTGCTTGTATCTGGCCTGGAAACTGCTACAGATCACTGTGCAAAGCATATATGGCATCGATTGGTCCAATGTGCATGTATGGCCATTTGCAAGTGAATATGAGTTTCTGAAGTGAAAATATGCATATTTTTAAAAACTTTCTTTTTTTTTTTTCTGTCTGCATGTCAAAACTTTCATTTTGTGTGTAATTCAGTGGGAAAGTGACAAACATGAGTGAAATGTGACAAAATGACTGAATGAGAGTGAATTTGTTTCTATCTCCGTAAGGAAGCGAGCTAGAGCTCTGAAACTGTGGCTATCGCACTTTCATGAAAAGCACGCTTCTTTGAGGTTTTAAGCTCAGAACTTGAACCTGTGCTTGTATCTGGCATGGGAAGTGCATCAGATCACTGTGCAAAGCATATATGGCATCGATAGGTCCAATGTGCATGTATGGCCATTTGCAATTGAATATGAGCTTCTTAAGTGAAAATATGCATATTTTAAAAACTTTCTTTTTTTCTGTCTGCATGTCAAAACTTTTCATTTTGTGTGTAATTCAGTGGGAAAGTGACAAAATGAGTGAAATGTGACAAAATTGAATGAGAGTGAATTTGTTTCTATCTCCAGAGCTAGAGCTCTGAAACTGTGGCTAAACTTTCATAGCACTTCTTTGAGGTTTAAGCTCAGAACATGAACCTGTGCGTGTATCTGGCCTGGAAAGTGAATCAGATCACTGTGCAAAAGCATATATATAGCATCGATTGGTCCAATGTGCATGTATGGCCATTTGCAAGTGAATATGAGCTTCTGAAGTGAAAATATGCATATTTTTAAAAACTTTTTTTTTTTCTGTCTGCATGTCAAAACTTTTCATTTTTGTGTGTAATTTGACAAACATGAGTGAAATGTGACAAAATGACTGAATGAGAGTGAATTTGTTTCTATCTCCGTAAAGAAGCGAGCTAGAACTCTGAAACTGTGGATCTTTCATGCACGCTTCTTTGAGGTTTTAATCAGAACTTGAATTTGTGCATGTATCTGGCCTGGAAAGTGCTTCAGATCACTGTGCAAAGCATATATGGCATCGATTGGTCCAATGTGCATGTATGGCCATTTGCAATTGAATATGAGTTTCTTAAGTGAAAATATGCATATTTTAAAAACTTTCTTTTTTCGTTCTGCATGTCAAAACTTTCATTTTTGTGTGTAATTCAGTGGGAAAGTGACAAACATGAGTGAAATGTGACAAAATGACTGAATGAGAGTGAATTTGTTTCTATCTCCGTAAGGAAGCGTTTAGCTAGAGCTCTGAAACTGTGGCTATACGCACTTTCATGAAAGGACCTTCTTTGAGGTTTTAAGCTCAGAACTTGACTTTGTGCGTGTATCTGGCATGGGAAGTGCATCAGATCACTGTGCAAAGCATATATGGCATCGATTGGTCCAATGTGCATGTATGGCCATTTGGAATTGAATATGAGCTTCTGAAGTGAAAATATGCACATTTTTAAAAACTTTTCTTTTTTTTCTGTCTGCATGTCAAAACTTTCATTTTGTGTGTAATTCAGTGGGAAAGTGACAAAAAATGAGTGAAATGTGACAAAATGACTGAATGAGAGTGAATTTGTTTCTATCTCCGAAGGAAGCTAGCTAGAGCTCTGAAACTGTGGCTATACGCACTTTCATGAAAGCACGCTTCTTTGAGGTTTTATGCTCAGAACATGAACCTGTGCGTGTATCTGGCCTGGGCACTGCTACAGATCACTGTGCAAAATATATATGGCATCGATAGGTCAATGTGCATGTATGGCCATTTGCAAGTGAATATGAGCTTCTTAAGTGAAAATATGCATATTTTAAAAACTTTTTTTTTTTTCGTTCTGCATGTCAAAACTTTTTCATTTTCGGTATTCCTCAGTGGGAAAGCGACAAACATGAGTGAAATATTGCTATATGACTTAATGAGAATAAATTTTTGCTATCTCCGTAAGGAAGCGAGCTAGAGCTCTGAAACTGTGGCTATCGCACTTTCATGAAAGCACGCTTCTTTGAGGTTTTAAGCTCAGAACTTGAATTTGTGCATGTATCTGGCCTGGAAAGTGCTTCAGATCACTGTGCAAAGCATATATGGGATCGATTGGTCCAATGTGCATGTATGGCCATTTGCAAGTGAATATGAGTTTCTGAAGTGAAAATATGCATATTTTTAAAAACTTTTTTTTTCTGTCTGCATGTCAAAACTTTTATTTTGTGTGTAATTCAGTGGAAAAGTGACAAACATGAGTGAAATGTGACAAAATGACTGAATGAGAGTGAATTTGTTTCTATCTCCGTAAGGAAGCGAGCTAGAGCTCTGAAACTGTGGCTATACGCACTTTCATAAAAAGCACGCTTCTTTGAGGTTTTAAGCTCAGAACTTGACTCCGTGCGTGTATCTGGCATGGGAAGTGCATCAGATCACTGTGCAAAGCATATATGGCATCGATAGGTCCAATGTGCATGTATGGCCATTTGCAATTGAATATGAGCTTCTTAAGTGAAAATATGCATATTTTAAAAACTTTCTTTTTTTTCTGTCTGCATGTCAAAACTTTCATTTTGTGTGTAATTCAGTGGGAAAGTGACAAACATGAGTGAAATGTGACAAAATGACTGAATGAGAGTGAATTTGTTTCTATCTCCGTAAGGAAGGGAGCTAGAGCGCTGAAACTGTGGCTATACGCACTTTCATGAAAAGCACGCTTCTTTGAGGTTTAAGCTCAGAACTTGAACCTGTGCATGTATCTGGCCTGGGAAGTGCATCAGATCACTGTGCAAAGCATATATGGCATCGATTGGTCCAATGTGCATGTATGGCCATTTGCAATTGAATATGAGTTTCTGAAGTGAAAATATGCATATTTTTAAAACTTTCTTTTTTTTTCTGTCTGCATGTCAAAACTTTTCATTTTGTGTGTAATTCAGTGGGAAAGTGACAAACATGAGTGAAATGTGACAAAATGACTGAATGAGAGTGAATTTGTTTCTATCTCCGTAAGGAAGGAGCTAGAGCTCTGAAACTGTGGCTATACGCACTTTCATGAAAACACGCTTCTTTGAGGTTTTAAGCTCAGAACTTGAACCTGTGCTTGTATCTGGCCTGGGAACTGCTACAGATCACTGTGCATTTGTTATATGGCATCGATTGGTCCAATGTGCATGTATGGCCATTTGGAATTGAATATGAGCTTCTGAAGTGAAAATATACACATTTTAAAAACTTTCTTTTTTTCTGTCTGCATGTCAAAACTTTCATTTTGTGTGTAATTCAGTGGGAAAGTGACAAACATGAGTGAAATGTGACAAAATGACTGAATGAGAGTTAATTTGTTTCTATCTCCGTAAACGAAGCGAGCTAGAGCTCTGAAACTGTGGCTATACGCACTTTCATGAAAGCACGCTTCTTTGAGGTTTTAAGCTCAGAACTTGACTCCGTGCGTGTATCTGACATGGGAAGTGCATCAGATCACTGTGCAAAGCATATATGGCATCGATAGGTCCAATGTGCATGTATGGCCATTTGGAATTGAATATGAGCTTCTTAAGTGAAAATATGCACATTTTTAAAAACTTTCTTTTTTTCTGTCTGCATGTCAAAACTTTCATTTTGTGTGTAATTCAGTGGGAAAGTGACAAAAATGAGTGAAATGTGACAAAATGACTGAATGAGAGTGAATTTGTTTCTATCTCCGTAAGGAAGGGAGCTAGAGCGCTGAAACTGTGGCTATACGCACTTTCATGAAAAGCACGCTTCTTTGAGGTTTTAAGCTCAGAACTTGAACCTGTGCTTGTATCTGGCCTGGGAACTGCTACAGATCACTGTGCAAAGCATATATGGCATCGATTGGTCCAATGTGCATGTATGGCCATTTGCAATTGAATATGAGTTTCTGAAGTGAAAATATGCATATTTTTAAAAACTTTCTTTTTTTCTGTCTGCATGTCAAAACTTTCATTTTGTGTGTAATTCAGTGGAAAAAGTGACAAACATGAGTGAAATGTGACAAAATGATTGAATGAAGTGAATTTGTTTCCTATCTCCGTAAGGAAGCTTATGGCTAGAGCTCTGAAACTGTGGCTATCACGCACTTTCATAAAAGCACGCTTCTTTGAGGTTTTAAGCTCTGAACTTGACTCCGTGCGTGTATCTGGCATGGGAAGTGCATCAGATCACTGTGCAAAGCATATATGGCATCGATAGGTCCAATGTGCATGTATGGCCATTTGCAATTGAATATGAGTTTCTTAAGTGAAAATATGCATATTTTTAAAAACTTTCTTTTTTTTTTTGTTCTGCATGTCAAAACTTTTCATTTGTGTGTATAATTCAGTGGGAAAGTGACAAACATGAGTGAAATGTGACATAATGATTGAATGAGAGTGAATTTGTTTCTATCTCCGTAACAGGAAGGGAGCTAGAGCTCTGAAACTGTGGCTATACGCACTTTCATGAAAGCACCTTCTTTGAGGTTTTAAGCTCAGAACTTGAACCTGTGCTTGTATCTGGCCTGGGAACTGCTACAGATCACTGTGCAAAGCATATATGGCATCGATAGGTCCAATGTGCATGTATGGCCATTTGCAAGTGAATATGAGTTTCTGAAGTGAAAATATGCATATTTTTAAAAACTTTTTTTTTTCTGTCTGCATGTCAAAACTTTTCATTTTTTGTGTGTAATTCAGTGGAAAAGTGACAAACATGAGTGAAATGTGACAAAATGACTGAATGAGATTGAATTTGTTTCTATCTCCGTAGGGAAGCGAGCTAGACCTCTGAAACTGTGGCTATACGCACTTTCATGAAAACACGCTTCTTTGAGGTTTTAAGCTCAGAACTTGACTCCGTGCGTGTATCTGGCATGGGAAGTGCATCAGATCACTGTGCAAAGCATATATGGCATCGATAGGTCCAATGTGCATGTATGGCCATTTGCAATTGAATATGAGCTTCTTAAGTGAAAATATGCATATTTTTAAAAACTTTTTTTTTCGTTCTGCATGTCAAAACTTTTCATTTTTGTGTATAATTCAGTGGGAAAGTGACAAACATGAGTGAAATGTGACTATATGACTGAATGAGAGTGAATTTGTTTCTATCTCCGTAAGGAAAGGAGCTAGAGCTCTGAAACTGTGGCTATCGCACTTTCATGAAAACACGCTTCTTTGAGGTTTTAAGCTCAGAACTTGAACCTGTGCTTGTATCTGGCCTGGGAACTGCTACAGATCACTGTGCATTTGTTATATGGCATCGATTGGTCCAATGTGCATGTATGGCCATTTGGAATTGAATATGAGCTCCTGAAGTGAAAATATGCATATTTTAAAAAACTTTCTTTTTTTCTGTCTGCATGTCAAAACTTTCATTTTGTGTGTAATTCAGTGGGAAAATGACAAAAATGAGTGATATGTGACAAAATGACTGAATGAGAGTGAATTTGTTTTCTATCTCCGTAAGAAGCGAGCTAGAGCTCTGAAACTGTGGCTATCGCACTTTCATGAAAAACACGCTTCTTTGAGGTTTTAAGCTCAGAACTTGACTCCGTGCGTGTATCTGGCATGGGAAGTGCATCAGATCACTGTGCAAAGCATATATGTCATCGATAGGTCCAATGTGCATGTATGGCCATTGGCAAGTGAATATGAGCTTCTTAAGTGAAAATATGCATATTTTTAAAAACTTGCTTTTTTTTCGTTCTGCATGTCAAAACTTTTCATTTTGTGTATAATTCGGTGGGAAAGTGACAAACATGAGTGAAATGTGACTATATGACTGAATGAGATTGAATTTGTTTCTTTCTCCGTAAGGAAGCGAACTAGAGCGCTGAAACTGTGGCTATACGCACTTTCATGAAAACACGCTTCTTTGAGGTTTTAAGCTCAGAACTTGAACCTGTGCTTGTATCTTGCCTGGGCACTGCTACAGATCACTGTGCAAAGCATATATGCCATCGATTGGTCCAATGTGCATGTATGGCCATTTGCAAGTGAATATGAGTTTCTGAAGTGAAAATATACACATTTTTAAAAACTTGCTTTTTTTTCGTTCTGCCTGTCAAAACTTTTCATTTTGTGTATAATTCAGTGGGAAAGTGACAAACATGAGTGAAATGTGACATAATGACTGAATAAGAGAGCTAATTTGTTTCTATCTCCGTAGGAAGCGAGCTAGAGCTCTGAAACTGTGGCTATCGCACTTTCATGAAAGCACGCTTCTTTGAGGTTATAAGCTCAGAACTTGAATTTGTGCATGTATCTGGCCTGGAAAGTGCTTCAGATCACTGTGCAAAGCATATATGGGATCGATTGGTCCAATGTGCATGTATGGCCATTTGCAAGTGAATATGAGTTTCTGAAGTGATAATATGCATATTTTTAAAAACTTTTTTTTCTGTCTGCATGTCAAAACTTTCATTTTGTGTGTAATTCAGTGGGAAAGTGACAAACATGAGTGAAATGTGACAAAATGACTGAATGAGAGTGAATTTGTTTCTATCTCAATAAGGAAGGGAGCTAGAGCTCTGAAACTGTGGCTATCGCACTTTCATGAAAAACACGCTTCTTTGAGGTTTAAGCTCAGAACTTGAACCTGTGCTTGTCTCTGGCCTGGGAACTGCTACAGATCACTGTGCATTTGTTATATGGCATCGATTGGTCCAATGTGCATGTATGGCCATATGGAATTGAATATGAGTTTCTGAAGTGAAAAAATATACACATTTTTAAAAACTTTCTTTTTTCTGTCTGCATGTCAAAACTTTCATTTTGTGTGTAATTCAGTGGGAAAATGACAAACATGAGTGAAATGTGACATAATGACTGAATGATATGACATGGGGGGAAACAGATCACTTCAAAGCATATTAT
>CM056194.1:100235447-100285371 GCA_029692085.1 Gymnothorax javanicus | reverse complement strand
AAATAAAATATATTTTAAAAAAATTTTTTTTTGTCTGCATTTAAAACTTTCATTTTTGGTTTTCAGTGGGAAAGGCAAAATGGGGAAATTGAAAAAATTTAATGAAAAAATTTTTTCATTCCTGAAAGGAGCTGACTCTGAAACTGTGGTATCGCACTTTCATAAAAAAAATTCTTTGGGTTTAACTAGAATTTTTCAAATTTTTCTGGCCGGAAATTTTTTTCAGACCTGTCAAAGTATATGGGGTCGATTGGTCAAGTTTCATGTTTCCCTTTGAATGAATATAGCAAGTGAAAATATGCATATTTTAAAACTTTCTTTTTTTCTTCTGCATGTCAAAACTTTTTCATTTTGTATATTCCTCAGTGGAAAGCGACAAACATAGTGATCTGCTATATGACTTAAGAGTAATGTTGGTGCTATCTCCGTAGAAAATGAGGCTAAGCTCTGAAACTGTGGCTATCCATACTTTCATGCTGCAGCTTCTTTGAGGTTTAAGCTCAGAACTTGACTCCGTGCATGTCTGACATGGGAGTCATCAGATCCTTGCAAAGCATATATAGGCATCGATGAGGCCAATGTGCATGTATGGCCATTTGGAATTGAATATAGGGTTCTAAGTGAAAATATGCATATTTTTAAAAACTTTTCTTTTTCGTTGCATGTCAAAACTTTCATTTGTGTATAATTCAGTGGAAAGTGACAAAATGAGTGAAATGTGACCAAAATGACTGAATGAGTGAATTTGTTTCTATCTCCAGAAAGCGAGCTAGGCTCTGAAACTGTGCTATCGCACTTTCAACTTCTTTGAGGTTTTTAAACTCAGAACTTGAACCTCGTTTATCTGGCACTGGGAACTGCTACAGATCACTATGCAAAGTATATGGCATCGATTGGTCCAATGTTGCATGTATGGCCATTTGAAGTGAATATGAGCTTTTTAGTGAAAATATGCACTATTTTAAAAACTTTCTTTTCGTTCTGCATGTCAAAACTTTTCATTTTTTTATTATTCAGTGGGAAAGTGACAAACATAGGTGAAATGTGACATAATGACTTGAATGAGAGTAATTTGTTCTATCTCCGTAAGAAGCGAGCTAGAGCTCAGAAACTGTGGCTATACGCACTTTCATGAAAAGCACGCTTCTTTGAGGTTTTAAACTCAGAACTTGACTCGTAGTGTATCTGGCATGGGAAGTTATCAGATCACTGTGCAAAGCATATATGCATCGATAGGTCCAATGTGCATGTATAGGGCCCTTTGAAATTTAATATGAGCTTCTGAGTGAAAATATGCATATTTTTAAAAACTTGCTTTTTTAAGTTCTGCATGTCAAAACTTTTTCATTTGTGTATTTCAGTGGGAAGTGACAAACATGAGTGAAATTGTGCTATGATTGAAAGTTGAATTTGGTGCTATCTCCGTAAAGCGAGCTAGAGCTCTGAAACTGTGGCTATCCACTTTCATGAAAGCAAGCTTCTTTGAGGTTTTAGCTCAGAACTTGACTCCGTGCATGTATCTGGCATGGGTGCTATCAGATCACTGTGCAAAGCATATATAGCATCGATAGGTCCAATGTGCATGTATGGCCATTTGAATTGAATATAAGCTGAAGTGAAAATATGCATATTTTAAAAAATTTTCTTTTTTTCTGCTGTCAAAAACTTTTCATTTTGTGTAATTTCAGTGAAAGTGACAAACATAGGTGAAATGTGACAAAATGACTGAATAGAGTGAATTTGTTTCTATCCCCCGTAGAAAGCGAGCTAGAGCTCTGAAACTGTGGCTATCCGCACTTTCATGAAAGCTCACTTCTTTGAGGTTTTAAGCTCAGAACTTGAATTTGTGCGTGTATCTGGCCTGGAAAGTGCTTCAGATCACTGTGCAAAGCATATATGGCATCGATTGGTCCAATGTGCATGTATGGCCATTTGGAAGTTTAATATGAGCTTCTGAAGTGAAAATATGCACATTTTAAAACTTTCTTTTTTCTTCTGCATGTCAAAAATTTCATTTTTTGTGTAATTCAGTGGGAAAGTGACAAAAATGAGTGAAATGTGACAAATGACTGAATTAGTGTGAATTTGTTTCTATCTCCGTAAAAGAGAGCTAGAGCTCTGAAACTGTGGCTATCGCACTTTCATGAAAAGCACCTTCTTTGAGGTTTTAACTTAGAACTTGAAACCCGTGCGTGTATCTGCACTGGGCACTGCTCAGAACACTGTACAAAGCATATATATCGATGTCCAATGTGCATGTATAGGGCCCTTTGCAAGTGAATATGAGCTTCTTAAGTGAAAATATGCATTTTAAAAAGCTTTTCTTTTTTTGTTCTGCATGTCAAAACTTTTCATTTTGTGTATTCCTCAGTGGGAAAGACAAACATGAGTGAAATATTGCTATATGACTTAATGAGAGTGAAATTTGTTCTATCTCCGTAAGCGAGCTAGAGCTCTAGAAACTGTGGCTATACGCACTTTCATGGCGCACCTTCTTTGAGGTTTAAGCTCAGAACTTGAACTGTGCATGTATCTTGCTGGAATGCTACAGATCACTGTGCAATAGATATATGGATCGTGGTCCAATGTGCATGTATGGCCATTTGCAAGTGAATATGAGTTTCTGAATGAAAATATGCATATTTTTAAAGACTTCTTTTTCTGTTCTGCATGTCAAAACTTTATTTTGTGTATAATTCATGGAAAAGTGACAAACATAGTGAAATGTGACAAAATGATTGAATAGAGAGTGAATTTGTTTCTATCTCCGTAGGAAGCGAGCTAGAGCTCTGAAACTGTGGCTATCGCACTTTCATGAAAAGCACGCTTCTTTGAGGTTTTAAGCTCTGAACTTGACTCCGTGCTGTATCTGGCATGGGAAGTGCATCAGATCACTTGCAAAGCATATATGGCATCGATAGGTCCAATGTGCATGTATGGCATTTGCAATTGAATATGAGCTTCTTAAGTGAAAATATGCATATTTTAAAAACTTCTTTTTTTCGTTCTGCATGTCAAAACTTTTCATTTTGTGTATAATCCTCAGTGGGAAAGTGACAAACATAAGGTGAAATTGTGACAAAATGAGAATGGTGAATTTGTTTCTATCTCCGTGAAATGGCAGGGTAGAGCCTGAAACTGTGGCTATACGCACTTTCATGAAAGGAGCTTCTTTGAGTTTTGAGCTCAGAACTTGACTCCGTGCATGTATCTGACATGGGAAATGCATCAGATCACTGTGCAAAAGCATATATGGCATCGATAGGCCAATGTGCATGTATGGCCATTTGGAAGTTTAATATGAGCTTCTGAAGTGAAAATATGCATATTTTTAAAACTTTTCTTTTTTTGTTCTGCATGTCAAAACTTTTCATTTTGGTATTTCAGTGGGAAAGTGACAAACATGAGTGAAATATTGCTTTATGACTGAAGAGAGTGAATTTGGTTTTCTATCTCCGTAAGGAAGCGAGCTAGAGCTCTGAAACTGTGGCTATACGCACTTTCATGAAAACACGCTTCTTTGAGGTTTAAGCTCAGAACTTGATTGTGCATGTATCTGGCCTGGAAGTGTACAGATCACTGTGCAGCTATATGGGATCGATTGGTCCCAAAGTGCATGTATGGCCATTTGCAAGTGAATATGAGTTTCTGAAGTGATAATATGCATATTTTTAAAACTTTCTTTTTTTCTGTCTGCATGTCAAAACTTTCATTTTGTGTGTAATTCATGGGAAAGTGAAAACATGGGGAAATGTGACAAATGACTGAATGAGAGTAATTTTCTATCTCAATAGAAGGAGCTAGAGCTCTGAAACTTGGCTATCGCACTCATGGCTCACTTTTTTTAGGTTTAAGCTCAGACTTGAACCTTCTTGTCTCTGGCCTGGGAAAGCTACGATCACTGTGCATTTGTTATATGGCATCGATTGTCCATTGCATGTATGGCCATTTGGAATTGAATATGAGTTTCTGAAGTGAAAATATACACATTTTTAAAACTTTCTTTTTTTCTGTCTGCATTCAAAACTTTCATTTGTGTGTAATTCAGTGGGAAAGTGACAAACATAGGTGAAATGTGACATAATGACTGAATGAGAGTTAATTTGTTTCTATCTCCGTAGCAAGCGAGCTAGAGCTCTGAAACTGTGGCTATCGCACTTTCATGAAATGCAGCTTCTTTGGGTTTAAGCTCAGAACTTGACTCCGTGCGTGTATCTGACAGGAAGTGCATCAGATCACTGTGCAAAGCATAAATGGCATCGATAGGCCAATTGCATGTATGGCCATTTGGAATTGAATATGAGCTTCTGATGTGAAAATATGCAAATTTTAAAAATTTCTTTTTTTCTGTCTGCACGTCAAAACTTTCATTTCTGTGTGTAATTAAGTGGGAAAGTGACAAAAATAGGTAAATGTGACAAAATGACTGAATGAGAGTGTATTTGTTTCTATCTCCGTAGGAAGCGAGCTAGAGCTCTGAAACTGTGGCTATCGCGTTCATGAAAGCCACGCTTCTTAGAGGTTTTAAGCTCAGAACTTGATTGTGCATGTATCTGGCCTGGAAAGTGCTTCAGATCACTGTGCAAAGCATATATAGCATCGATTGGTCCAATGTGCATGTATGGCCATTTGCAAGTGAATATGAGTTCTTAAGTGAAAATATGCATATTTTAAAACTTTCTTTTTTAGTTCTGCATGTCAAAACTTTTTCATTTTCGGTATTCCTCAGTGGGAAGCGACAAACATAGTGAAATATTGCTAATGACTTAATGAGAATAAATTTGGTGCTATCTCCGTAAAGCGAGCTAGAGCTCTGAAACTGTGGCTATCGCACTTTCATGAAGCTCAGCTTCTTTGAGGTTTAAGCTCAGAACTTGAATTTGTGCATGTGTCTGGCCTGGAAAGTGCTTCAGATCACTGTGCAAAGCATATATGGATCGATTGATCAATGTGCATGTATGGCCATTTGCAAGTGAATATGAGTTTCTGAAGTGAAAATATGCATATTTTAAAACTTTCTTTTTCTGTCTGCATGTCAAAACTTTTTATTTTGTGTGTAATTCAGTGGAAAAAGTGACAAACATCAGTGAAATGTGACAAAATGATTGAATGAGAGTGAATTTGTTTCTATCTCCGTAAGGAAGCAGGCAAGACTCTGAAACTGTATGGCTATCGCACTTTCATGAAACCGCGCTTCTTTGAGGTTTTAAGCTCTGAACTTGACTCCGTGCTTGTATCTGGCATAGGGAAGTGCATCAGATCACTGTGCAAAGCATATATGGCATCGTGGTCAATGTGCATGTATGGCCATTTTCAATGAATATGAGCTTCTAAGTGAAAATATGCATATTTTTAAAACTTGCTTTTTTTTGTTCTGCATGTCAAAACTTTTCATTTGTGTATAATTCGTGGGAAAGTGACAAAATAGGTGAAATGTGACAAAATGACTGAATGAGTGAATTTGTTTCTATCTCCGTAGAAGCGGCAGACTCTGAAACTGTGGCTATCGCACTTTCATGAAAGCACGCTTCTTTGAGGTTTAAGCTCAGAACTTGCAACCTTGCTTGTATCTGGCCTGGGAACTGCTAGATCACTGTGCATTTAGTTTTATGCATCGATTGGTCCAATGTGCATGTATGCCATTTGGAATTGAATATGAGCTCCTGAAGTGAAAATATGCACATTTTAAAAACTTTCTTTTTTTTTCTGTCTACATGTCAAAACTTTCATTTTATTGTGTAATTCAGTGGAAAATGACAAAAATGAGTGATATGTGTCAAAATGACTTATGAGTGAATTTGTTTCTATCTCTAGTAGAAGCGAGCTAGAGCTCTGAAACTGTGGCTATCAGCACTTTCATGATACTTCTTTGAGGTTTATGCTCAGAACATGAACCTTGCGTGTATCTGGCCTGGGCACTGCTACAGATCACTGTGCAAAGCATATATGGCATCGATAGGTCCAATGTGCATGTATGGCCATTTGCAAGTGGAATATAGCTTCAAGTGAAAATATGCATATTTTTAGAAACTTCTTTTTTTCTTCTGCATGTAAACTTTCATTTGTGTTAATTCAGTGGGAAAGTGACAAACATAGTGAAATGTGACAAATGACTGAATGAGGTAGATTTGTTTTTATTCTCTAATAGAAGGCTAAGCTGAAACTGTGGCTATTCGCACTTTCATGAAAACCCTTCTTTGAGGTTTTAAGCTCCAGAACTTGAACCTGTGCTTGTCTGGCTGGGACTGCTACAGATCACTGTGCATTTGTTATATGCATCGTTGGTACAATGTGCATGTATGGCCATTTGGTGAATATGAGTTCTGAAGTGAAAATATCACATTTTAAAACTTTCTTTTTTCTGTCTGCATCTAGCCAAACTTTCATTTTGTGTGTAATTCAGTGGGAAAGTGACAAACATAGTGAAATGTGACATAATGACTGAATGAGAGTAATTTGTTCTATCTCCTCAAGGAAGCCAGGCTAGAGCTCTGAAACTGTGCTATACGCACTTTCATAAGGACACTTCTTTGAGTTTCTCAGAACTTGAACTCTATGTATCTGCTGGAAGTGCATCAGATCACTTACAACATATATGTCGATAGTATAATGTTCATATGCTTTGGAATTGAATATGGCTTCTGAAGTGAAATATGCCCATTTTAAAAACTCTTTTTCTGTCTGCATGTCAAAACTTTCATTTTGTGTGTAATTCAGTTGGAAAGTGACAAAATAGTGAAATGTGACAAATGACTGAATTAGTGAATTGTTCTATCTCCGTGGGAAACGAGCTAGAGCTCTGAAACTGTGGCTATCGCACTCTCATGAGGCACTTCTTTGAGGTTTGTTAGACTAACCTGTCGCTGTATCTTGGCCTGGGCACTGCTACAGACACTGTGCAAAGCATATATGGCATCGATTGGTCAATTTGCATGTTGCTTTGCAAGTGAATATGAGCTTCTTAAGTGAAAATATCATATTTTTAAAACTTTCTTTTTTTAGTTCTGCATGTCAAAACTTTTCATTTTAAATATAATCCTCAGTGGGAAAGCGACAAACATGAGTGAAATATTGCATAATGACTTAATGAGAATAATTGTTGCTATCTCCGTAGAATGCTGAGCTAGAGCTCTGAAACTGTGGCTCTCGCACTTTCATGAAGCAGCTTCTTTGAGGTTTTAAGCTCAGAACTTGAATTTGTGCATGTATCTGGCCTGGAAGTGCTTCAGATCACTGTGCAAAGCATATATGGATCGATTGAGTCCAATGTGCATGTATGGCATTTGAAGTGAATTTGAGTTTCTGAAGTGATAATATGCATATTTTAAAAACTTGCTTTTTTTGTTCGCATGTCAAAACTTTTCATTTTGTGTTAATTCGTGGGAAAGTGACAAAATAGTGAAATGTGACAAATGATGAATTAGGTGAATTTGTTTTATCTCCATAGGAAGGAGCTAGAGCTCTAGGAAACTGTGGCTATCGCACTTTCATGAAACACGCTTCTTTGGGTTTCTAAGCTCAGAACTTGCAACCTGTGCTATTCGGCCTGGGAACTGCTACAGATCACTGTGCATTTGTTATATGGCATCGATTATTACAATGTGCATGTATGGCCATTGGAATTGAATATGAGTTTCTGAAGTGAAAATATACACATTTTAAAACTTTTTTTTTTCTGTCTGCATGTCAAAACTTTCATTTTGTGTGTAATTCAGTGGGAAAGTGACAAACATGGTGAAATGTGACATAATGACTGAATAAGTGAATTTGTTTCTATCTCAGTAAAAGCAGCTAGAGCTCTGAAACTGTGGCTATCGCACTTTCATAAAAGGCTTCTTTGAGGTTTTAAGCTCAGAACTTGACTCCGTCGTGTATCTGACATGAGGAAGTGAATCAGATCACTATCAAAGCATATATAGCATCGATAGGCAATGTTCATGTATGGCCATTTGGAATTGAATATGAGCTTCTAGTGAAAAATATGCACATTTTTAAAACTTTTCTATTTTTTTCTGTCTGCATGTCAAAACTTTCATTTTGTGTGTGTAATTCAGTGGAAGTAATAAAATGGTGAAATAGGGACAAAATGACTGAATTAGTGATTTTTGTTTCTACTCTCCGTAAGGAAGCAGTAGAGCTCTGGAAACTGTGACTATCGCACTTTTCATATGACATTCTTTAGAGGTTTTATATAGAACACTGCGACCTGTATGCGTGTATCTGGCCTGGGCACTGCTACAGAACACTGTGTAAAAGCATATATGGCATCGATAGGTCCAATGTGCATGTGTGGCCATTTGCAAGTGAATATGAGCTTCTAAGTGAAAATTACATATTTTAAAACTTTTTTTTTCGTTCTGCATGTCAAAACTTTTTTTTTGTATTCCTCAGTGGGAAAGCGACAAACATGGATGAAATATTGCTATATGACTTAATGAGAATAAATTTGGTGTTATCTCCGAACGTAGTTTAGCCAGAGCTCTGAAACTGTGGCCTATACGCACTTTCATGAAAAGCACGCTTTTGAGGTTTTATGCTCAGAACTTGAATTTGTGCATGTATCTGGCCTGAAAGTGCTTCAGATCACTGTGCAAAGCATATACAGGATCGATAGGCAAATGTGCATGTGTGGCCATTTGCAAGTAGAATATGAGTTTCTGAAGTGAAATATGCATATTTTTAAAAACTTTTTTTTTTTTTTTCTGCATGTCAAAACTTTTATTTTGTGTGTAATTCGGTGGGAAATGTGACAAACATGAGTGAAATGTGACAAAATGACTGAATGAGAGAGTGAGATTTGTTTCTCATTATAAGAAGGAAGCAGAAATAGAGCTCTGAAACAGGGCTATCACACTTTCTGCGAAAGCACTTCTTTTTTGAGGTTTTAAGCTCAAACTTGACTCAGCGTAGACATCTGGCATGGAAGTGCATCAGATCACTGTTAAAGCATATATGTCATCGATAGGTCCAATTGTGCATGTATGGCCATTGGCAAGTGAATAGGAGAGTTTTAAGTGAAAATATGCATATTTTAAAAACTTGCTTTTTTTTTTCGGTTCTGCATGTCAAACTTTTCATTTTGTGTATAATTCGGTGGAAAGTGACAAACCTGGGTAGAGGACTATAATGACTGAATGATTGAATTTATTTTTTCTCCGTAAGGGAAGCGAACTAGATCTCTGAACTGTGGGTATACGTGACTTTCATGAAAGCACCTTCTTTGAGGTTTTATGTCAGAACATGAACCTGTGCGTATCTGGCATGGGACTTTCCACAGATCACTGTGCAAAGCATATATAAATTGATAGGTCCATGTATATATAGCCCATTTGCAAGTGAATATCAGCAACCTAACCAAGTGAAAATATGCATATTTTAAAACTTTCTTTTTTTTTCGTTCTGTGGTCAAAACTTTCATTTTCGGTATTCCTCAGGGAAAGCGACAAACACAGTGAAATATTGCTATGTGACTTAATGAGAATAAATTTGAGTGCTATCTCGTAAGTAAGCGAGCTAGAGCTCTGAAACTAGGGCTATACGCACTTTCATGAAAGCATAACGCTTCTTGAGGTTTTAAGCTCAGAACTTGAAACCCAGGCATGTATCTGGCCTGAAAGTGCTTCAGATCACTGTGCAAAGCATATATGGGATCGATTGGTCCAATGTGCATATATGGCCATTTGCAAGTGAATATGAGTTTCTGGAAGTGAAAATATGCATATTTTAAAAACTTTCTTTTTTTCTGTCTGCATGTCAAACTTTCATTTGTGTGTATTTCAGTGGGAAAGTGATAAACATGAGTGAAATGTGACTATGTGACTGAATGAGAGTTAATTTGTTTCTATTCCAGAACGAAGGGGAGTTAGAGCGCGCTTGAAACTGTGGTATTATACGTGACTTTCAAAACACGGTTCTTTGAGGTTTTAAGCTCAGAACTTGACTCCGTCGTGTATCTGACATGGAAGTGCATCGATCACACGCAAAGCATATATAGATCGATTGGTCCAATGTGCATGTATGGCCATTTGCAAGTGAATATGAGTTTCTGAAGTGATAATATGCATATTTTTAAAACTTTTTTTTTCTGTCTGCATGTCAAAACTTTCATTTTGTGTGTAATTCAGTGGGAAAGGGACAAAACATGGAGAGTGAAATGTGACAAAATGACTGAATGAGAGTGAATTTGTTTCTATCTCAATAAGGAAGGGAAATGGAGCTCTGAAACTGTGGCTATACGTGCACTTTCATGAAAACACGCTTCTTTTGAGGTTTTAAGCTCAGAACTTGAACCTGTGCTTGTCTCTGGCCTGGGAACTGCTACAGATCACTGTGCATTTGTTATAGCATCGATTAGTCCAATGTGCATGTATGGCTATTTGGAATTGAAATATGAGTTTCTGAAGTGAAAATATACATTTTTAAAAATTTCTTTTTTTTCTGTCTGCATATCAAAACTTTCATTTTTTGTGTAATTCAGTGGAAAGTGGACAAACATGAGTGAAATGTGACATAATGACTGAATGAGAGTTAATTTGTTTCTATCTCATCTTGAAAGCGAGCTAGAGCTCAGAAAACTGTTGCTATACGCAATTTCATGCAATCACGCTTCTTTGAGTTTTTGGCTCAGAACTTGACTCAAATGCGTGTATCTGGACATGGGAAGTGCATCAGATCACTGTGCAAAGCATATATGGTATCGATAGGCCCAATGTGCATATATATGGCCATTTGGAATTGAATATGAGCTTCTGATGTGAAAATATACAGCAAATTTTAAAACTTTCTTTTTCTGTCTGCATCAAAACTTTCATTTCATGTCTAATTAAGTGAAATAACAAAATGAGTGAAAATGTGACAAATGACTGAAGGAGAGTGTATTTGTTTCTATCTCTCCGTAAGGAAGAGAGGTAGAGCTCTCTGAAACTGTGCTATCGCACTTTCATGAAAGCACGCTTCTTTTTGAGGTTTTAAGCTGTGGGTTGAATTTGGCCATGTATCTGGCCTGGAAGTGCTTCGAATATTTCTTAAAGCATGTATGGTAATCGATTAGTCCAATGTGCATGTATGGCCATTTGCAAGTGAATATGTGCTGTCTATGAAAATATGCATGTTTTAAAAACTTTTTTTTTTTGTTCTGCATGTCAAAACTTTCATTTTGTGTGTAATTCAGTGGGAAAGACAAACATAGTGAAATGTGAAATAAAATGACTGAATAAGAGAGTGAATTTTGTTTCTATCTCCGTAAGGAAGCCAGGCCAGAGCTCTGAAACTGTGGTAGCTATACGCACTTTCAAAAGGACGCTTTTTGAGGGTTTTAAGCTCAGAACTTGACTCCGTGCGTGTATCTGGCATGGGAAGTGCATCGATCACATGCAAAGTATATATCGATCGATATGCGCAATGTTCATATAATGGCCATTTGGAATTGAAATATGAGCTTCTAGTGAAAAAATATGCACATTTTAAAACTTTTTTTTTTTCTGTTCATGTCAAAAGGAACTTTTCATTTGTGTAATTCAATTGGAAAGTGACAAAAATAAGTGAAAATGTGACAAAATATTTGAATTAGTGTAATTTGTTTCTATCTCCGTAAGGAAGCGAGCTAGAGTCTGAAACTGTGGCTATCACGCACTCTCTCATGAGCACGCTTTTCTTTGAGGTTTTATGCTTAGAACATGAACCTGTGCGTGTATCTATTATAGAGCACTTTCTTTCACAGAACACTGTACAAAAGCATATATGGCATCGATAGGTCCAATGCATGTATGGCCATTTGCAAGAATATGAGCTTCTTAGAAGTGAAAATATGCATATTTTTAAAAACTTTTTTTTTTTAGTTCTGCATGTCAAAACTTTTTCATTTTAAAAGTATTCCTCAGTGGGAAAGGCAAACATGAGTGAAATATTGCTATATGACTTAATGAGAATAAATTTGGTGCTATCTCCGTAGAAATGAAGGCCTAGAGCTCTGAAACGTAACTCTATAATGCACTTTCATGAAAGCACGCTTCTTTTGAGGTTTAAGCTCAGAACTTGAATTTGTGCATGTATTCTGTGCCTGGAAAATGCTTCAGATCACTGTGCAAAGCATATATGTTGATATATTGGTCCAATGTGCATGTATGGCCATTTTGCAAGGAATAAGGAGTTTCTAGTGAAAATAGCATATTTTAAAAGCCTTTTTTTGTTCTCAGTATGTCAAAACTTTTTCATTTTGTGAATAATTCGGTGGAAAGTGACAAAAATGAGCAGAAATGCAGAAAATGACTGAATTAGTGTGAATTTGTTTCTATCTCCAAGGAAGCGCTCGACTCTGAAACTGTGGCTATATTACACTTTCATGAAAGCACGCTTCTTTGAGGTTTTATGTTAGAACATGAACCTGTGTGTGTATCTGGCCTGGGCACTGCTACAGAACACTGTGCAAAGTATATATGCAGATCGATAGGTCCAATGTGCATGTAAGGGCCATTTGCAATTGAATAAAAGAGCTTCTAAGTGAAAATATGCATATTTTTTAAAACTTTTTTTTTTCTGTTCTGCCTATCAAAACTTTTCATTTTGTATATATTCAGTGGTAAAGTGACAAACACAGAGTGAAATATGACTATAAGACTGAATGAGAGAGTGAATTCTTTGATCTCAGCTGAGGAAGGGGGCCAGAGCGGCTGAAACTGTGGCTATACGCACTTTCATGAAAACACTTCTTTGAGGTTTTAGGCTCAGAACTTGAACCTGTGCTTGTATCTGGTATAAGGAACTGCTGAATCACTCTGCATTTGTTATATAGGCATCGATTGTCCAATGTGCATGTATGGCCATTTGGAATTGAATATGAGCTCCTGAAGTGAAAATATGCACATTTTAAAACTTTCTTTTTTTCTGTCTCATGTCAAAACTTTTCATTTCGTGTGTAATTCAATGGGAAAATGACAAAATGATGATATGTGTCAAATGAACTTAATGAGAGTGAATTTGTTTATCTCCGTAAAGCGAGCTAGAGCTCTGAAACTCTGGATACGCACCTTCATGAAAGCACCCTTTGAGGTGTTATGCTCAGAACATGAACCTGTGCGTGTATCTGGCCTGGGCACTGCTACAGATCACTGTGCAAAGCATATATGGCAAATGATAGTCAATGTGCATGTATGGCCATTTGCAAGGAATATGAGCTTCTTAAGTGAAAAATATGCATATTTTTTTAAAACTTTCTTTTTTTTTTCTGTCTGCATGTCATTTTTTCATTTTTGTGTAATTCAGTGGGAAAGTGACAAACATGAGGAAATATGGACAAAATGACTGAATAAGAGTAAGATTTGTTTTTATCTCAATAATAAGGAAGGGAGCTAGAGCTCTGAAACTGTGGCTATCCGCACTTTCATGAAAACACGCTTCTTTGAGGTTTTATGCTCATAACTTGAACCTGTGCTTGTCTCTGGCCTGGGAACTGCTACAGATCACGGTGCATTTGTTATATGGCATCGATTAGTACAATGTGCATATGGCCATTTGGAATTGAATATGAGTTTCTGAAGTGAAAATACCACATTTTAAAACTTTCTTTTTTTCTGTCTGCATGTCAAAACTTTTCATTTTGTGTGTAATTCAGTGGAAAGTGACAAACATGAGTGAAATGTGACATAATGACTGAATGAGAGTTAATTTGTTTCTATTCCGTATGAAGCGAGCTAGAGCTCTGAAACTATTTTTAAAAACTTTCTTTTTTCGTTACGCTCAAACTTTTCATTTAAAAGGAAAGCGACTTTTTTGAAATATTGCTATTTAAGCTCAGAACTAAATTTGACTGCGTGACTAGAGTGTAACTGACATGGGCCTTCTTTAGGTTCAGATCAGAACTTGAATGCATGTAAGCTTCAGATCATGGCATCGATAGGGATCCAATGTGCATGTATGGCCATTTGCAAGTGAATATAGGTTCTTAAGGAAATATGCATATTTTTAAAAATCCTTTCTTTTTTTTTTCTGCATGTCAAACTTTTTATTTTCGGTATTAATTCGGTGGGAAAGCGACAAACATGAGCGAAATGTGACAAAATGATGAATATGAGAGAATTTGTTTCTATCTCCGAAAGTAAGCGAGCTAGAGCTCTGAAACTGGGGCTATCCCACTTTCATGAAAGCACGCTTCTTTTGAGGTTTTATGCTCAGAACTTGAATTTGTGCGTGTATCTGGCCTGGAAAGTGCATCAGATCACTGTTAAAGCATATATATCTGGATCGATATGTGCATGTATGGCCATTGGCAAGAATATGAGCTTCTTAAGTGAAAATATGCATATTTTAAAAACTTTTCTTTTTTTTTTTCTGCATGTCAAAACTTTTTATTTTGTGTATAATTCAGTGGGGAATGTGACAAACATGAGTGAAAATGTGACAAAATGACTGAATGAGAGTGAATTTGTTTCTTTCTCTCCGTAAGGAAAGCCAGACTAGAGCTCTGAAATCAGGCTATACGCACCTTTCATGAAAGCCACGCTTCTTTGAGGTTTTAAGCTCAGAACATTAACCTGTGCGTGTATCTGGTATGGGAAGTGCTGCAGATCACTGTTGCAAAGCATATATGTCATCGATAGGTAATAATGTGCATGTATGGCCATTGCAATTGAATATATGAGCTCCTGAAGTGAAAATATGCACATTTTTAAAACTTGCTTTTTTTTCTGTCTACATGTCAAAACTTTTCATTTTGTGTATAATTGCGGGAAAAATGACAAACATGAGTGAAATGTGACTATATGACTGAATGAGATTGAATTTGTTTTTTCTCCGTAAAAAGGAAGCTTAACCAGAGCTCTGAACTGTGGGGTATACGCACTTTCTGGCGAAAGCACTTCTTTGAGGTTTTATGCTCAGAACATTAACTCAGCGTGTATCTGGCCTGGGCACTTTCTGCTGGAATCACTGTAAAGCTGTTATATAGCATCGATTGGTCCAATGTGCATGTATGGCCATTTGGAATTGAATATGAGCTCCTGAAGTGAAAATATGCATATTTTTGGCTTTTTTTTTCTTGTCTGCATGTCAAAACTTTCATTTTTGTGTAATTTCAGTGGGAAAACACAAAAATGAGTGAAAAGTCAAATGACTTAATGAGAGTGAATTTGTTTTATCTCAATAAGGAAGCGAGCTAGGCTCTAAAACAGTGGCTATCCGCACTTTCATGAAAGCACGCTTCTTTGAGTTTTATGCTCAGAAACTTGAACCTGTGCGTGTATCTGGCTCAAGGGGAAGAAGATCATCAAAGTAAAATTTGTTATATGGCATCGATAGGGTCCAATGCACATGTATGGCCATTTGGTAATTGAATATGAGTTTCTGAAAAAATATACACATTTTAAAACTTTTTTTTTTTCTGTCTGCATGTCAAAACTTTCATTTTGTGTGTAATTCAGTGGAAAGTGACAAAACATGAGTGAAATGTGACAAATGACTGAATGAGAGTGAATTTGTTTTTATCTCATTAAGAAGCAGAGCTAGGAGCTCTGAAACTGTGGCTATCCGCACCTTTCATGAAACACCTTCTTTGAGGTTTTAAGCTCATAACTTGAACTGCGCTTGTCTATGGCCTGGGAACTGCATCAGATCACTGTGAAAAGCATGTATGGCATCGATTGGCACCAATGTTCATGTATGGTATTATTTGGAATTGAATATGAGTTTCTAGCGAAAATATACACATTTTAAAAACTTTTCTTTTTTTTTCTGTCTGCATGTCAAAAAAACTTTCATTTTTGTGTAATTCAGTGGGAAAAGGACAAAACATTAGAGGAATTGACATAAGTGGAGAAAGATAATTTGTTTTATTCTGTAAGGAAGCGAAATAGAGCTCTGAAACTGTGGCTATACGGACATAAAAATGCTTTTTGAGGTTTTAAGCTCAGAACTTAATGCGTGTATTGGACATTTGTTTCTATCTCCATATATGGTATCGATAGGCAATGTCAGGCATATTTGGAATTGAATATGCTCTGAAAATAACATTTTAAAAATCCTTTTTTTTTTCTGTCGCAAAAACTAATTCAGTGAAAAAGCAAAATGAGAAATAGGACAAAAATTCGAATTGTAAGTTAATTTTTTTATCTCCGGAAGGAAAGCTAGAGCTCTGAACCTGTATTATACGTATCTGGCCTGAGGTTTTATGCTAAGAACATGAACCTGTTCGTGTATCTGGAACACTGTACAGAACAAAAGCATATATGGCATCCGATAGGGTCCAATGTGCATGTGGCCCATTGCAAAGTGAATATGAGCTTCTTAAGTGAAAATATGCATATTTTTAAAACTTTCTTTTTTCTTGTTCTGCATGTCAAACTTTTCATTTTTTGGTGACCTCAGTGGGAAAGCGACAAACATGAGGAAATATTGCTATATGACTTAATGAGAGTAATTTTGGTGCTATCTCCGAAAGCGAGCGCTAGAGCTCTAAAACTGTGGCTATACCCTTTCCACATGAGCACGCTTTGAGGTTTTATGCTCAGAACTTGAATTTGTGTATGTATCTGGCCTGGAAAGTGCTTCAGATCACTGTGCAAAAGCATATATGGGATCGATAGGGCAATGTGCATGTATGGCCATTTGCAAGTGATATATGAGTTTGAAGTGAAAATATATATTTTTTTAAAACTTTCTTTTTTTTCTGTATGTCAAACTTTTATTTTTGTGTAATTCAGTGGGAATGTGACAAAACATGAGTGAAATGTGACAAAATGACTGAATAGAGTGAATTTGTTTCTATCTCCGTAAGCGGCTTGAGCCAGAGCTCTGAAATCGTGGCTATACGCACTTTCATGAAAGCACGCTTTGAGGTTTTTTAAGCTCAGAACTTGACTCCGTGCGTATTCTGGTATGGAAGTGCATCAGATCACCGTGCAAAGCATATATATCAACGATAGGTCCAATGTGCATGTGTGGCATTGGGCAAAAGTGAATATGAGTTTAAGTGAAATATGCATATTTTTAAAACTTGCTTTTTTTCGTTCTGCATGTCAAACTTTTTCATTTTGTGTAGTAAATTCAGTGGAAATGACAAAATATTAGGGAAAATGTGACTATATGACTGAATGAGATTGAATTTGTTTCTTTCTCCGTAGAAGCTTACTAGAGCTCTGAACTGTGGGTATACGCACTTTCGCGAGCACGCTTCTTTGAGTTTATGCTCGAACATTAACCTGTGTGTATCCAGTGTGGGCACCTACAGATCACTGTACAAAGTATATATATATCGATAGGTCCAATGCGGCTATATGGCCATTTGCAAGTGAATACCAAACTATCTGGCGAAAATATGCATATTTTTAAAACTTTTTTTCGTTCTGCATGTCAAAACTTTTCATTTTCGGTATTCCTCGCGGGAAAGCGACAAACATAGTGAAATATTGCTATATGACTTAATAAAGAATAAATTTAAAGCTATCTCCGTAAGTAAGCGTAGCCAGAGCTCTGAAACTGTGGCTTCTCGCACTTTCATGAAAGCACGCTTCTTTGAGGTTTTAAGCTCAGAACTTGAATTTGTGCATGTATCTGGCCTGGAAAGTTCTTCAGATCACTGTGCAAAGCATATATGGGATCAATTAGTCCAATGTGCATGTATGGGCTATTTGCAAGTGAATATGAGTTCTGAAGTGAAAATATGCAAATTTTTAAAACTTTTCTTTTTTTTCTGTCTGCATCAAAACTTTCATTTGTGTATTTCAGTGGGAAAGTGATAAACAAGAGTAAAATGTGACTATATGACTAAATGAGAATTAATTTGTTTCATCTCCGTAGAACGAAGCGAGCAGAGCCGCTGAACTGTGGCTATACGCACTTTCACTTGAATACACGGTTCTTTGAGTTTTTAAGCTCAGAACTTGACTCCGTGCGTGTATCTGACATGGGGAGAAGTGCATCAGATCACAGCAAAGCATATATGTGATCGATTGGTCCAATGCATGTATGGCCATTACCAAGCGAATATGAGTTTCTAGTGATAATATGCATATTTTTAAAACTTTCTTTTTTTTCTGTCTGCATGGCAAAACTTTCATTTTGTGTATGTAATTCAGTGAAAGTGGGACAAACATGAGTGAAATGTGACAAAATGACTGAATGGAGAGTGAATTTGTTTCTATCTCTCAATAAGGAAGGGAGCTAAGAGCTCTGAACTGTGGCTATAATGACTTTCATGAAAAACACGGTTCTTTGAGGTTTTAAGCCAGAACTTGTCCGTGCGTATCTAGACATGGGGAAGTGCATCAGATCACTCTGCAAAGCATATATGGCATCGATGGCCCAATGTGCAGCATGTGGCGGCCATTTGGAATTGAATATGGGCTTCTGATGTGAAAATATGCAAATTTTTATAAACTTTTTTTTTTTGTCTGCATCAAAACTTTCATTTCTGATAGTATAATTAAGTGGGAAAAGTGACAAAATGAGTGAAATGTGACAAAATGACTGAATGAGAGTGTATTTGTTTCTATCTCCTCAGAAGTGAAGGCTAGAGCTCTGGAAACTGTGGCTATATAGGCTTTCATGAAAAGCAACCTTCTTTGAGGTTTAAGCTCAGAACTTGAATTTGCATGTATTGGCCTGTTTTGTGCTTCAGATGACTGTGCAAACATATATCAGCATCGATTTGTCAGTAATGTGCATTATGGCTATTTGCAAGTGAATATGAACTTCCAAAGTGAAAATATGTATGTTTTTAAAACTTTCTTTTTTTGGTTCTGTATGTCAAAACTTTCATTTTTTTGTATGTAATTCTTAGTGGAAAGTGACAAACATGAGTGAAATGACTATATAAATGAGAGTTAATTTAATTTATTTCCTAGGAAGCGATTTAGAACGCTGAACTGTGGCTACGCACTTCATAAAAAGGACGCTTTTTGAGGTTTTGCTCAGAACTTGACTTCGTGCGTGTATCTGGCATGGGAAGTGCATCAGATCACTGTGCAAGCATATATGTGATCGATTGGTCCAACGTGCATGGGCGGTCATTTATGAATATGAGTTTCTGAAGTGATAATATGCATATTTTTAAAAACTTTTTTTTTCTTTCTGCATGTCAACTTTTTCATTTTGTGTGTAATTCAGTGGGGAAAGGACAAACACAGAGTGAAATGTGACAAATGACTGAATGAGAGTGAATTTGTTTCTATCTCAATAAGGAAGGAGCTAGAGCTCTGAAATCTGGGCTATACGCACCTCTATGAAAGCACGCTTTTTGAGGTTTTAAGCTCAGAACTTGACTCCGTGCGTGTATCTGGATTATGGAAGTGCATCAGATCACTGTGCAGCGATATATGTGATCGATAGGCCCAATGTGCATGTATGGCCATTTGGAATTGAATATGAGCTTCTGATGAAAAATATGCAAAATTTTTTATAAACTTTTTTTTTTCTGTCTGCGTCAATACTTTTTCATTTCGTGTGTAATTAAGTAGGAAAGTGACAAAATGAGTGAAATGTACAAAATGACTGAATTAGAGTGTATTTGTTTCTATCTCCAAAAAAGCTGAGCTAGACTCTGAAACTGTGGCTATGCCGCACTTTCATGAAAGTATCACCTTCTTTGAGGTTTTAAGCTCAGAACTTGAATTTGTGCATATCTGGCCTGGAAGTGCTTCAGATGACTGTGCAAAGCATATATGGCATCGATTGGTCCAATGTGCACGTACGGGCCACATTTGAATATGAACTTCTTAAAGTGAAAATATGTATGTTTTAAAACTTTCTTTTTTTTTGGTTCTAAATATCAAAACTTTTCATTTTGTGTATAATTCAGTGGGAAAGTGACAAACATGAGTGAAAATGTAATAAAATGATGAATGAGAGTGAATTTGTTTCTATTCCAGAAGGAAGCGAGCTAGAGCTCTGAAAACTGCAGCTATCGCACTTTCATAAAAAAGGACCTTCTTTGAGGTTTTAAGCTCAGAACTTGACTCCGTGCGTGTATCTGGCATGGGAAGTGCATCAGATCACTATGCAAAGCATATATGGCATCGATATGCGCAATGTTCATATATGGCCATTGGAATTGAATATGGGCTTCTAAGCAGAAAATATGCGCATTTTAAAACTTTTTTTTCTGTCTGCATGTCAAACTTTCATTTGTGTGTAATTCAGTGGGAAAGTGATAAAAAATGAGTGAAATGTGACATAATGACTGAATGAGAGTTAATTTGTTTCTATCTCTGTAACGAAGCGAGCCAGAGCTCTGAAACTGTGGCTATACGCACTTTCAGCGAAATCACGCTTCTTTGAGGTTTTAAGCTCAGAACTTGAATTTGTGTGTCTTATCTGACATGGAAGTGCATCAGATCACTGTGCAAAGCATATATGGCATCGATAGGCCCAATGTGCATGGGCTATGGCCATTTGCAAGTGAATATGAGCTTCATAAGTGAAAATATGCATATTTTAAAACTTTTTTTTTTTCGTTCTGCATATCAAAACTTTTCATTTGTGTATAATTCATTGGGAAAAGTGACAAACATGAGTGAAAAGTGACAAATGACTGAATGAGAGGAATTTGTTTCTATCTCCGTAAGGAAGCGAGCTAGAGCTCTTGAATTGTATTATACGCTAACTTTCATGAAAGCACGCTTTGAGGTTTATGCTTAGAACATGAACCTGTGCGTATCTGGCATGGGCACTGCTACAGAACACTGCAGCAAAGCATATAGCGGCATCGATAAGTCCAATGTGTGCATGTATGGCCATTTGCAAGTGAATATGAGCTTCTTAAGTGAAAATATGCATATTTTTAAAACTTTCTTTTTTTTAGTTCTGCATGTCAAAACTTTTCATTTCGGTATTCCTCTGATGGGAAAGCGACAAACATGAGTGAAACATTGCTATATGACTTAATGAATAAATTTGGTGCTATCTCCGTAAGTAGCGAGCTAGGCTCCTAAAACTCAGGCTATACGCACTTTCATGAAAGCACGCTTCTTTGAGGTTTTAAGTCTCAGAACTTGAATTTGTGCATGTATCTGGCCTGGAAAGTGCTTCTGATCACTGTGCAAAGCATATATGATCGATTGGTCCAATGTGCATGTATGGCCATTTGCAAGTGAATATGAGTTTCTGAAGCGAAAATATGCATATTTTTAAAAACTTTTTTTTCTGTCTGCATGTCAAAACTTTTCATTTGTGTGTATTTGTGGGAAATGATAAACATGAGTGAAATGTGACCATATGACTGAATGAGGAGTTAATTTGTTTTTACCCTCTGTAACGAAGGGAGTTAGAGCGCTGAAACTGTGGCTATACGCACTTCTATGAAAAACACGGTTCTTTGGAGGTTTTTTAAGCTCAGAACTTGACTCCGTGCGTGTATCTGACATGGAAGTGCATCAGATCACTGCAGCAAAAGCATATATGTGGATCGATTGGTCCAATGTGCATGTATGGCCATTTGCAAGTGAATATGAGTTTCTGAAGTGATAATATGCATTTTAAAAAACTTTTTTTTTTTTCTGTCTGCATGTCAAAATCATTTTTGTGTGTAATTCGGGAAAGTGACAAACATGAGTGAAATGTGACAAAATGACTGAATGAGAGTGAATTTGTTTCTATCTCAATAAGGAAGGAGCTAAACTCTGAAAACTGTGGCTATCGCACTTTCATGAAAAACTTTTTATTCTTTGAGGTTTTAAGCTCAGAACTTTGAACCCAAGCGTCTCTGGCCTGGGAACTGCTACAGATCCTGTGCATTTGTTATATAACTCATTGGTCCAATGTGCATATGTGGCCATTTGGAATTGAATATGAGTTTCTAGTGAAAATATACACATTTTTAAAACTTTTTTTTTTTTCTGTCTGCATGTCAAAACTTTCATTTTGTGCACCAGTGGAAAGGACAAACATTCAGTGAATGAGAGTTAATTTGTCCAGAACGAAGCGGCACCAGACAAACATACTTATGAAATCACGCTTGAGGTTTTTAAGCTCAGAATGACTGAATGGAAGTGCATCAGGATCATCAGCAAAGCATATTGGTTTCTATCGTGCATGTATGGTTATTTGAATTGAATATGAGCTGATGAAATATGCAAATTTTAAAAATTTTTTCTGCCCGCACGTCAAAACTGTAGCTACTCAAAAACAGAGTGAAATGTGACAAATGATTGAATGAGAGTGTATTTGTTTTATTCATAGCCAGAGTTTCAAAATACGCACTTTCTTTGAAAGGTTTTTAAGAACAGAACTTGAATTGTGCATGTATCTGGCCTGAAAAGTGCATCAGATGACTGTGCAAAGCATATATGGCATCGATAGATTTAATGTGCATGTATGGCCATTTGGGAATTGAATATGAGCTTCTGATGTGAAAATATGCAAATTTTTAAAAATTTTCTTTTTTTTTGTTCTGCCCATCAAAAACCTCATTTTGTGTGTAATTTAGTGGGAAAGGACAAACATAGGTGAAATGTGGACAAAATGACTGAATGAGAGGATTTGTTTCTATCTCCGTAAAGGAAGCGAGCTAGAGCTCGAACTGTGGCTATCGCACTTTCATGAAAGCACGCTTTGAGGTTTTAAGCTCAGAACTTGAGTCGTGCATGTATATGATATGGAAGTGCATCTGAATCAATTACCAAAGCATATATGGCATCGATTAGTCCAATGCGCATGTATGGCCATTTGGAATTGAATATGAACTGTATGTGAAAATATGCACATTTTTAAAACTTTTTTTTTCTTTCTGTACGTCAAACCTTTCATTTTGTGTGTAATTCAGTGGGAAAGTGACAAAAATGAGTGAAATGTGACAAAATGACTGAATGAGAGTGTATTTGTTTCTATCTCCGCAGGGAAGCTTAGCTAGGAGCTCTGAAACTGTGGCTATCGACTTTCAGCGAAAGCACGCTTCTTTGAGGTTTTTAAGCTCAGAACTTGAATCCGTGCGTGTATCTGGCCTGAAAGTGCATCAGATCACTGTAAAAAGCGCATATATGGCATCGATTGGTCCAATGTGCACATGTATGGGCCATTTGCAATTGAATATGAGCTTCTGATGTGAAAAATATGCATATTTTTAAAACTTGCTTTTTTTTTTCTGTCTGCCGTCAAACTTTCATTTTGGGTATAATTCAGTGGGAAAGTGACAAACATGGAGTGAAATGTGACAAAATGACTGAATGAGAGTTAATTTGTTTCTATCTCCGTAACGTAGTTTAGCTAGAGCTCTGAAACTGTGGTTCTCTATGAAAGCACGCTTCTTTGAGGCTTTTTAAGCTCAGAACTTGAATTTATGCATGTATCTGGCTGGGAAGTATCGACTGCAGTAAAAAGCATATTGGCATCGATTAGTCCCAATGTGCATGTATGGCCATTTGGAATTGAAATGTGAGCTTATGAAGTGAAAATATGCATATTTTTAAAAACTTTTTTTTTCTGTCTGCTATCTCAAAACTTTTCATTTTGTGTGTAATTCAGGGAGAGTGACAAAATGAGTGAAATGTATGACAAAATGACTGAATGAGGGAGGAATTTTTTCTATCTCCGGTAAGGAAGCGAGCGAGAGCTCTCTGGAACTGTGGCTATACGCAATTTCATGAAAGCACGCTTTCGAGGTTTTAAGCTCAGAACTTGAACTGCATGTATCTGGCATGAAAGTGCATCAGATCACTGTGTGCCGTGGATAGCATCGTGTCTGGTCCCAATGTGCATGTGTATGGCCATTTGCAAGTGAATATGAGTTTCTGAAGTGAAAATATGCATATTTCTAAAAACTTTCATTTTTTTCTGTCTGCATGTCTAAAGTTTCATTTTGTGTTTAAATCAGTGGGAAAGTGACAAACATGAGTGAAATGTGACAAAATGACTGAATGAGAGTGAATTTGGTTCTATCTCCGTAAGGAAGCGAGCCAGAGCTCTGAAACTGTGGCTATACGCACTTTCATGAAAACACGCTTCTTTGAGGTTTTAAGCTCAGAACTTGAACCTGTGCTTGTATCTGGCCTGGGAACTGCTACAGATCACTGTGCAAAGCATATATGGCATCGATAGGTCCAATGTGCATGTATGGCCATTTGCAAGTGAATATGAGCTTCTTAAGTGAAAATATGCATATTTTTAAAAACTTTCTTTTTTTTCGTTCTGCATGTCAAAACTTTTCATTTTGTGTACAATTCAGTGGGAAAGTGAGAAACATGAGTGAAATGCGACTATATGATTGAATGAGAGTGAATTTGTTTCTATGTCCGTAAGGAAGGGAGCTAGAGCGCTGAAACTGTGGCTATACGCACTTTCATGAAAAAACGCATCTTTGAGGTTTTATGCTCAGAACTTGAACCTGTGCTTGTATCTGGCCTGGGAACTGCTACAGATCACTGTGCATTTGTTATATGGCATCGATTGGTCCAATGTGCATGTCTGGCCATTTGGAATTGAATATGAGCTTCTGAAGTGAAAATATACACATTTTTAAAAACTTTCTTTTTTTTCTGTCTGCATGTCAAAACTTTCATTTTGTGTGTAATTCAGTGAGAAAGTGACAAACATGAGTGAAATGTGACATAATGACTGAATGAGGTTAATTTGTTTCTATCTCTAAAGCGAGCTAGAGCTCTGAACTGTGGCTATCCTTTCATGAAAGCAGCTTTGAGGTTTATGCTCAGAACATGAACCTGTCGTTACCTGGCCTGAAAGTGCTTCAGATCACTGTGCAAAGCATATATGGATCGATTGGTCCAATGTGCATGTATGGCGATTTGAAGTGAATATGGCTTTTAAGTGAAAATATGCATATTTTAAAACTTGCTTTTTTTGTTCTGCATGTCAAAACTTTCATTTTGTGTATAATTCAGTGGAAAGTGACAAACATGAGTGAAATGTGACATAATGACTGAATGAGGTGTAATTTGTTTCTATCTCATAAGCGAGCTAGAGCTCTGAAACTGTGCTATGCACTTTCATGAAAGCACGCTTCTTTGAGGTTTTAGCTCAGAACATTGAACCTGTGCGTGTATCTGGCCTGGAAGTGCTTCAGATCATGTGCAAAGCATATATGATCGATGGTCAATGTGCATGTATGGCATTTGAATTGAATATGAGCTTCTAAGTGAAAATATGCATATTTTTAAAAACTTCTTTTTTTGTCTGCATGTCAAAACTTTTCATTTTGTGTAAATTCAGTGGGAAAGTGACAAACATGGTGAAATGTGACAAATGACTGATTAAGGTGAATTGTTTCTATCTCCGTAAGGAAAGCAGGCTAAGCTCTGAAACTGTGGCTACACTTTCATGAAAGCACCTTCTTTGAGGTTTTATGCTTAGAACTGAACCTGTGTGTATCTGGCCTGGGAATGCTAAGATCACTGTGCAAAGCATATATGCATCGATGGTCCAATGTGCATGTATGGCCATTTGCAAGTGAATATGAGCTTCTAAGTGAAAATATCATTTTAAAACTTTCTTTTTTCTGTCTGCATGTCAAAACTTTCATTTTGTGTGTAATTCAGTGGGAAAGTGACAAAATGAGTGAAATAGGACAAAATGAATGAATTAGTTGAATTTGTTTCTATCTCGTGGAAGCGAGCTAGAGCTCTGAAACTTGGCTATCGCACTTTCATGAAAGCACCTTCTTTGAGGTTTTATGCTCAGAACTTGAATTTGTGCATGTATCTGGCCTGGAAAGTGCTTCAGATCACTGTGCAAAGCATATATGGATCGATTGGTCCAATGTGCATGTATGGCCATTTGCAAGTGAATATGAGTTTCTGAAGTGAAAATATGCATATTTTTAAAACTTTCTTTTTTCTGTCTGCATGTCAAAACTTTTATTTTTGTAATTCAGTGATAAAGATGACAAACTGAGTGAAATGTGACAAAATGATTGAATGAGAGTGAATTTGTTTCTATCTCCTCAGAAGCGAGCTAGACCTCTGAAACTGTGGCTATGCACTTTCGATGAAAGCACGCTTCTTTGAGGTTTAGCTCTGAACTTGACTCCGTGCGTGTATCTGGCATGGGAAGTGCATCAGATCACTGTCAAAAGCATATATGCATCGATAGGTGCAATGTGCATGTATGGACATTTGCAATTGAATATGAGCTTCTTAAGTGAAAAATATGCATATTTTTAAAACTTCTTTTTGTTCTGCATGTCAAAACTTTTCATTTTGTGTATTTCAGTGGAATGTGACAAACATTAGTGAAATTGACATAATGATTGGATGAGAGTTAATTTTTTCTTATCTCGATGAGGAGCTAGAGCTCTGAAACTGTGGCTATACGCACTTTCAAATAGCACCCTTTTTTGAGGTTTTAAGCTCAGAACTTGACTCGTGGTGTATCTGGCATGGGCATGCTACAGATCACTTGTGCAAAGCATATATGGCATCGATGGTCAATGTGCATGTATGGCCATTTGAAGTGAATATAGCTTCAAGTGAAAATATGCTATTTTAAAACTTCTTTTTCGTTCTGCATGTCAAAACTCATTTTGTGTGTAATTCAGTGGGAAAATGACAAACATGAGTGAAATGTGACAAATATGAATTAGTGTGAATTGTATTCTACTTAAAAGGATTGCAGCTCTGAAACTGTGCTATACGCACTTTCATAAAAGCACGCTTCTTAGGGTTTTAAGCTCAGAACTTGACTCCGTGCGTGTATCTGGCATGGGAAGTGCATCAGATCACTATACAAAGCATATATGGCATCGATAGGAAACATTGCATGTATGGCCATTTGCAAGTGAATATAGCTTCTTAAGTGAAAATATGCATATTTTTAAAACTTTCTTTTTTCGTTCTGCATGTCAAAACTTTTCATTTTGGTATATCCTCAGTGGGAAAGACAAACATAGTGAAATGATCTATATGACTAATGAGATGATTGGTTATCTCCGTAAGAAGCTGAGCTAGAACTTGCAAATTTAACTTCTACTTTCATGCAAAACTCTTCTTTGAGGTTTAGCTCAGGAACTTGAATCGTCTGATATCTGCTAGTATGCTATCAGATCACTTGTCAAAGCATATAGCATCGATAGGCCAATGTGCATTATGGCCATTTGCAATGAATAGAGCTTCTGGTGAAATATGCATTTTAAAACTTCTTTTCGTCTGCATGTCAAAACTTTCATTTTGTTAATTCAGTGGGAAAGTGACAAACATGATGTGAAATTATGAATAATATGTTCGAAGTGAAATATGATTTTTCAATTTCCGTTAGATGCGAGCTAAAACTCTGAAACTTGGCTATCAGACTTTCATGAAAAGACGCTTCTTTGAGGTTTAAACTCAGAACTTGAACTGTGTCTATGTTCTGCTGGCAGTGCTCAGAATCACTGTGCACATATATGCATCGATAGGTCAATGATGTTATGCCATTGAAGTGATATTAGCTCTAAGTGAAAATATGCATATTTTAAAAACTTCTTTTTGTTCTGCATAGTCAAAACTTTCATTTTGTGATAATTCAGTTGGGAAAGTGACAAACATAGTAAATTGTGCTATATGACTGAAAATTATTTGTTGTTTCTCAGTAGAAAGGCTAAAGCTGAAACTTTGGCTATCGCTTTCATGACAAACAGCTTCTTTGAGGTTTAAGCTCAGAACTTGACTCGTGCGTGTATCTGGCATGGGAAGTCATCAGATCACTGTGCAAAGCATATATGGCATCGATAGGTCAATGTGCATGTATGGCCATTTGCAATGAATAGAGCTTCTTAAGTGAAAATATGCATATTTTTAAAACTTCTTTTTTACGTTCTGCATGTCAAAACTTTTCATTTTGTGTATATTCAGTGGGAAAGTGACAAACATAGGTGAAATGTGACTATATGACTGAATGAGATATGAATTGTTTCTATCTCCGTAAGAAAAGTAGAGCTCTGAAACTGTGGCTATCGCACTTTCATAAGTGCACGCTTCTTTGAGGTTTAAGCTCAGAACTTGACTCCGTCGTGTATCTGACATGGAATGCATGATCACTGTGCAAACATATATAGCATATGCAATGCTATGTATGAGCCATTTGAATGAATATAGCTTCTAAGTGAAAATATATCACATTTTAAAAACTTTCTTTTTTTCTGCATGTCAAAACTTTTCATTTTGTAGTAATTCAGTGGGAAAGTGACAAAATAGTGAAATTGACATATGACTGAATGAGAGTAATTTGTTCTATCTCCGTAGAAGCGATCTGAAACTGTGGCTATCGACTTTCATGAACACTTCTTTGAGGTTTAGCTCAGAACTTGACTGTGCTGTATCTGGCTGGATGCCAGATCACTGTCAAACATATATGGCATCGATGGCCAATTGCATGTATGCCATTTGATGAATATGGTTCTGAAGTGAAAATATGCATTTAAACTTTTTTTCTGTCTGCATGTCAAAACTTTCATTGTGTATTCAGTGGGAAATGACAAATAGTGAAATGTGACAAATATGAATAGTAATTTGTTTCTATCTCCGTAGGAAGCGGCTAGAGCTCTGAAACTGTGTATCGACTTTCATGAAACACCTTCTTTGAGGTTTAAGCTCAGAACTTGACTCGTGCGTGTATCTGGCATGGAAGTGCTCAGATCACTGTGCAAAGCATATATAGCATCGATGGTCAATGTGCATGTATGGCCATTGCAATGAATATGAGCTTCTAAGTGAAATATGCATATTTTAAACTTCTTTTTGTTCTGCATGTAAAACTTTCATTTTGTTATTCAGTGGAAAGACAAACATGTGAAATTGCAATGACTGAATGATAATTTGTTTCTATCTCCGTAAGAGCGCTAAGCTCTGAAACTGTGCTATCGCACTTTCTAACAGCTTCTTTGAGGTTTAAGCTCAGAACTGACTCGTCGTGTATCTGCATGATCATCGATCACTTGCAACTAATGACATGCAATGTCATTATGCCATTAATAATAGCAAATGAAAAATGCATTTAAACTCTTTTTGTCTGCTGTCAAACTTCATTTTGTAATGTGAATAAATGAGTTTAAGAAGTGAAAATTATCATTATTTGCAAACTTCTTTTTCTTCTCATTTCATAAACTTTAATATTTGGGAATATCATTTTAAACTTTTTAGTCTGCTGTCAAAACTTTCATTTTTAAATGTAATTCAGTGGAAGTGCAAAACATAGTGAAATGTGACTAAAATGACTGAATGAGGTGAATTTGTTTCTATATCCGTAGGAAGGGCTAATGCTCTGAAACTGCTAGGCTAATGACTTTCATGAAAAGCCTTCTTTGAGGTTTTAAGCTCAGAACTTGACTCGTGCTGTATCTGGCATGGGAAGTCACAGATCACTGCAAAGCATATATGGATCGATAGGTCCAATTTCATGTATGGCATTGAAGTGAATATGAGCTTTTAGTGAAAATATTGCTTTTTTAAAAACTTTTTTTTTTGTCTGCATAGTCAAAACTTTCATTTTGTGTAATTCAGTGGAAAGTGAAAAATGAGTGAAATGTGACAAACATGCTAATAGTGTAATTTGTTTCATATCCGTAGAAGCGAGCTAGAGCTCTGAAACTGTGTGCTATACGCACTTTCATGAAAGCTACGCTTCTTTGAGGTTTATGCTAGAACAGAACCTGGTCTTGTATGCTGGGAACTGCTACAGATCACTGTGCAAAGTATATATGGCATCGATAGGTCCAATGTGCATGTATGGCCATTTGAATGAATATGAGCTTCTAAGTGAAATATCAATTTTAAAACTTTCTTTTTTGTCTGCATGTCAAAACTTTCATTTTGTATTCAGTGAAAGCGACAAACATGAGTGAAATATGCAAAATGACTAATGAGATGAATTTGTTTCTATCTCCGTAAGAAGCGAGCTAGAGCTCTGAAACTGTGGCTATCGCACTTTCATGAAAAGCCGACTTCTTTGAGGTTTAAGCTCAGAACTGACTCGTGCTGTATCTGGCATGGGAAGTGATCAGATCACTGTGAAAGCATATATGGCATCGATAGGTCAATGTGCATGTATGGCCATTTGCAATTGAATATGAGCTTTAAGTGAAAATATGCATATTTTTAAAAACTTGCTTTTTTGTTCTGCATGTCAAAACTTTTCATTTTGTGTTAATTCGTGGGAAGTGACAAACATGAGTGAAATGTGACATAATGATTGAATGAAGTTAATTTGTTTCTATCTCCGTAGAAGCTGAGCTAGAGCTCTGAAACTGTGGCTATAGCACTTTCATGAAAGCACGCTTCTTTGAGGTTTTAGCTCAGAACTTGACTTCGTGCTGTATCTGCATGGAGTGCTCAGATCACTGTGCAAAGCATATATAGGCATCGATAGGTCAATGTGCATGTATGGCCATTTGCAAGTGAATATGAGCTTCTAAGTGAAAATATGCATATTTTAAAACTTTCTTTTTTGTCTCATGTCAAAACTTTCATTTTGTGTAATTTCAGTGGAAAGTGACAAACATAGTGAAATGTGACATAATGACTGAATGAAGTGAATTTGTTTCTATCTCCGTAGAAGCGAGCTAGAGCTCTGAAACTTGCTATACGCACTTTCATGAAAGCCGCTTCTTTGAGGTTTAAGCTCAGAACTTGACTCGTGCGTGTATCTGGCATGGAGTGCATCAGATCACTGTCAAAGCATATATGATCGATAGGTCAATGTGCATGTATGGCCATTTGCAAGTGAATATGAGCTTCTTAGTGAAAATATGCATATTTTAAAAACTTCTTTTTTCGTTCTGCATGTCAAAACTTTTCATTTTGGTATCTCAGTGGAAAGTGACAAACATAGTGAAAATTGCATATATGACTATGAGTAATTTGTTTGCTATCTCCGTAGAAGAGCGAGCTAGAGCTCTGAAACTGTAGGCTTACGACTTTCATGAAACACGCTTCTTTGAGGTTTTAAGCTCAGAACTTGACTTGTGCATCGTATCTGCTGGAAGTTGCATCAGATCACTGTGCAAAGCATATAGCGATTCGATGCAATTGCATGATATGGCCATTTGCAATGAATATGAGTTCTAGTGAAAAATGCATATTTTAAAACTTCTTTTTTGTCTGCATTCAAAACTTTTCATTTTGTAATTCATGGGAAAGTGACAAACATGAGTGAAATTGACTAATGACTGAATAATGATTTGTTTCTATCTCCGTAGAAGCGCTAGAGCCTGAAACTGTGCTATGACTTTCATGAAACACGCTTCTTTGAGGTTTAGCTCAGAACTGAACCTGTGCTGTATCTGGATGGATGCTACAGATCACTGTGCAAAGTATATATGGCATCGATAGGTCAATGTGCATGTATGGCCATTTGCAAGTGAATATGAGCTTTAAGTGAAAATATGCATATTTTTAAAACTTTCTTTTTTGTTCTGCATGTCAAAACTTTCATTTTGTGTTAATTCAGAGGAAAGTGACAAACATAGTGAAATGTGACAAAATGACTGAATAGAGTGAATTTGTTTCTATCTCCGTAAGGAAGCGAGCTAGAGCTCTGAAACTGGCTATGCACTTTCATAAAGCACGCTTCTTTGAGGTTTTAGCTCAGAACTTGACTCGTGCTGTATCTGGCATGGAAGTGCATCAGATCACTTGCAAAGCATATATGGCATCGATAGGTCAAATGTGCATGTATGGCCATTTGCAAGTGAATATGAGCTTCTAAGTGAAAATATCATATTTTAAAAACTTTCTTTTTAGTTCTGCATGTCAAAACTTTCATTTTGTATTCCTCAGTGGGAAAGCGACAAACATGAGTGAAATATTGCTATATGACTCAGTGAGAGTAAATTTGTTATCTCCGTAGGAAGCGAGCTAGAGCTCTGAAACTGTGGCTATCGCACTTTCATGAAAGCACGCTTCTTTGAGGTTTAGCTCAGAACTTGACTCCGTGCGTGTATCTGGCATGGGAGTGCATCAGATCACTGTGCAAAGCATATATGGCATCGATAGGTCCAATGTCATGTATGGCCATTTGAATTGAATATGAGCTTCTGAAGTGAAAATATCACATTTTTAAAAACTTTCTTTTTCTGTCTGCATGTCAAAACTTTTCATTTTGTGTATTTCAGTGGAAAGGACAAACATGAGTGAAATGTGACATAATGACTGAATGAGAGTAATTTGTTTCTATCTCCGTGAAGCGAGCTAGAGCTCTGAAACTGTGGCTATCGCACTTTCATGAAGCACGCTTCTTTGAGGTTTAAGCTCAGAACTTGAACTCGTGCTGTATCTGGCATGGAAGTGCTCAGATCACTGTGCAAAAGCATATATGCATCGATGGTCCAATGTGCATGTATGGCCATTTGCAAGTGAATATGAGCTTCTAAGTGAAAATATGCATATTTTAAAACTTTTTTCTGTCTGCATGTCAAAACTTTCATTTTGTTGTAATTCAGTGGGAAAGTGACAAACATAGTGAAATGTGACAAAATGACTGAATGAGATTGAATTTGTTTCTTTCCGTGAAGCAGACTAGAGCTCTGAAACTGTGGCTATCGCACTTTCATGAAAGACGCTTCTTTGAGTTTTACTCAGAACTGAACCTGTGCGTGTATCTGGCATGGGCACTGCTACAGATCACTGTAGCAAAGCTATATATGCATCGATGGTCAATTGCAGTAGGCCATTTGCAAGTGAATATGAGCTTCTGAAGTGAAAATATGCATATTTTAAAAACTTTCTTTTTATTGCATGTCAAAACTTTCATTTTGTTGTAATTCAGTGGGAAAGTACAAACATGGTGAAATGTGACAAAATGACTGAATGAGATGAATTTGTTTCTATCTCCGTGAAGCAAGGCTAGAGCTCTGAAACTGTTTCTATTGCATTTCATGAAAGCAGCTTCTTTGAGGTTTAGCTCGAACTTGAACCCTGTGGTGTATCTGGCTGGGCACTGCACAGATCACTGTGCAAAGCATATATGGCTCGATAGGTCAATGTGCATGTATGGCCATTTGCAAGTGAATATGAGCTTCTTAATGAAAATATATTTTAAAACTTTCTTTTTTGTTCTGCATTCAAAACTTTTCATTTTGTTATTCAGTGGGAAAGTGACAAACATGGTGAAAGTGACTAAATGACTAATGAAATAATTGTCTATCTCCGAGAAGCGATAGATGCTCTGAAACTGCGTATCAGCACTTTATGAACTCGCTTCTTTGAGTTTTAGCTGAAGAACTGTCTTGAGTATCTGACTGAACTGCTCAGATCACTGTGCAAGCATATATAGATCGATTGTCCAGTATAGTATGGCCATTTGGAATGAATATGAGCTTCTAAGTGAAAATATGCAATTTTAAAACTTTCTTTTTTTGTCTGCATGTAAAACTTTTCATTTTGTGTTATTCAGTGAATGTAAAACATTAGTGAAATGTGACAAATGATGAAGATTAATTTGTTTCTATCTCCGTGAAGCAGGCTAAGAAGCTCTGAAACTGTGGCTTCGCACTTTCATGAACACGCTTTTGAGGTTTAAGCTCAGAACTTGACTCCGTGCTGTATCTGGCATGGGAAGTGCATCAGATCACTGTCAAAGTTATATGCATCGATAGGTCCAATGTGCATGTATGGCCATTGCAATGAATATAGCTCTAAGTGAAAATATGCATATTTTAAAAACTTCTTTTTTTCTACTGCATGTCAAAACTTTTCATTTTGTTAATTCAGTGGAAATGACAAACATGAGTGAAATGTGACAATGACTGATGAAGTTGAATTTGTTTCTATCTCCTAGAAAGCTAGAGCTCTGAAACTGTGGCTCGACTTTCATGAACCGCTTCTTTAGGTTTAAGCTCAGAACTTGATTGTCGTGTATCTTGCTGGAAGTGCATCAATCCTGTCAAGCATATATGGCATCGATAGGTCAATGTGCATATGCCATTTGAATGAATATGAGCTTCTTAAGTGAAATATGCAATTTTTAAAACTTCTTTTTCTGTCTGCATTCAAAACTTTTCATTTTGTTAATTCCAGTGGAAAGTGACAAACATAGTGAAATATGTAATATGATGAATAATGTGATTTGCTATCTCAAGGTAAGCCTAGGAACTCTGAAACTGTGCTATCGCACTTTCTGAAAACACTTCTTGAGGTTTAGCTCAGAACTTGACCGTGTGTATTGCTGGGATGCTAAAATCACTTCAAGCATTATGGCATAGGCAATTGCATTATGCCATTTGATGAATATAGCTTCTAGTGAAAATATCATTTTTAAAACTTCTTTTTTCTGTTTCAAAACTTTCATTTGTGTTATTCAGTGGAAATGACAAAATAGTGAAATTGACAAATACTATAGTGATTTTTTCTATCTCCGTGAGCGACTAGAGCTCGAAACTGTGGCTATCCACTTTCATGAGCAGCTTCTTTGGTTTAACTCAGAACTTGACTGTTATCTGCTGAAGTCTCAGATCACGTAAAGCATATATGATCGATAGTCAATGTGCATGTTGGCCATTCAAGTGAATATGAGTCTAAGTGAAAATATGCATATTTTTAAAACTTCTTTTTTCGTTCTGCATCAAAACTTTTCATTTGTGTATATCAGTGGAAAGTGACAAACATGAGTGAATTGACATATGACTGAATAGTAATTGTTCTTCTCCTGAAGCAGAGCTAGAGCCTGAAACTGTGGTATCCCTTTCATGAAAACCCTTCTTTGAGTTTAAGCTCAGAACTTGAACTGTGCTTATCTGGCCTGGGATCACAGATCACTGTCCAAGCATATATGCATCGATGGTCAATGTGCATTGGCCATTTGAATGAATATGATTCTAAGTGAAAATATGCAATTTTAAAAACTTTTTTTCTTCTGCATTCAAAACTTTTCATTTTGTGTATAATTCAGTGGGAAAGTGACAAACATGGTGAAATGTGACAATGACTGAATGAGAGTAATTTGTTTCTATCTCCGTAAGGAGGAGCTAGAGCTCTGAAACTGTGCTATCGCACTTTCATGAAACACGCTTCTTTGAGGTTTAAGCTCAGAACTTGACCTGGTGTTATCTGGCACTGGAAGTCATCAGATCACTGTGCAAGCTATATAGCATCGATAGTCCAATGTGCATGTATGGCCATTTGCAATTGAATATGAGCTTCTAAGTGAAAATATCATATTTTAAAAACTTCTTTTTTCTGTCTGCATGTCAAAACTTTTCATTTTGTGATAATTCATGGGAAAGTGACAAAATGAGTGAAATGTGACTAATACTGAATGAGAGTGAATTTGTTTCTATCTCCGTAAGGAAGAGCTAGAGCCTGAAACTGTGGCTATCAGCCTTTCATGAAACACTTCTTTGGGTTTTAAGCTCAGAACTTGAACTGTGCTTGTATCTGCCATGGATGACTACAGATCCTTGCAATTGATATATAGCATCGATGGTCCAATGTGCATGTATGGCCATTTGAATTGAATAAAGCTTCTTAAGTGAAAATTCATATTTTAAAAACTTTCTTTTTTGATCTCATGTCAAAACTTTCATTTGTGTTAATTCAGTGGGAAATGACAAAATAGTGAAAGTTCTAATGACTGAATGAGTGAATTTGTTTCTATCTCCGTAAGGAAGCGAGCTAGAGCTCTGAAACTGTGGCTATCCACTTTCATGAAAGCAGCTTCTTTGAGGTTTAACTCAGAACTGAACCTGTGCTGTATCTGGCCTGGAAGCTGTAAGATCACTGTGCAAAGCATATATGATCGATAGGTCCAATGTGCATGTATGGCCATTTGCAATGAATATGAGCTTCTTAAGTGAAAATATGCATATTTTAAAACTTTTTTTGTTCTATTCAACTTTTCATTGTATTCCTAGTGGACAAAACATAGTGAAATTTCAGCTAATAGATATTGTTTATCTCCGTAAAGCGCTAGAGCTCTGAACTGTATACTTCATAGCACCTTTGAGTTACTAGATGATGTGCATTACTGGCCTGGAAAGTGTCAATCCTGTCAAGATATATGATCGATTGGTCAATTGCATAGGCCATTGCAATGAATAGGTTCAGTGAAAATATCATTTTAAAAACTTTTTTTTCATTCAAACTTATTTGTATCAGTGAAAGTAAAACATAGATATATATATAATTTACTAAGTAGAGCTTGAACTGTGGCTATCGCTTTCATGAACACCTTCTTTGAGGTTTTAGCTCAGAACTTGACTGTGCGTTATCTGCTGGGAATCTCAGATCACTGTCAAAGATATATAGCATCGATGGTCCAATGTCAGTATGGCCATTTGAATTGAATATGGCTTCTAAGTGAAAATATCATTTTAAAAACTTTCTTTTTTCTGTCTGCATGTCAAAACTTTCATTTGTGTTTTCAGTGGAAAGTGAAAACATAGTGAAATGTGACTAATACTGAATGAGGTAATTTGTTTCTATCTCGTAACGAGCTAGAGTCTGAAACTGTGCTCACTTTCATGAAAGCCTTCTTTGAGTTTAATCAGAACTTGATGCTGTATCTGCATGGAAGTGCATCAGATCACTGTCAAACTATATGCATCGATAGTCAATGTCATGTATGCCATTTGAATTGAATATGGCTTCTAAGTGAAAATATGCAATTTTAAAAACTTCTTTTTTCTTCTGATGTCAAAACTTTTCATTTTGTGTATAATTCAGTGGAAAGTGAAACATAGTGAAATTGACTATATGATGAATGAAGTGAATTTGTTTCTATTCCGTAAGGAAGGAGCTAAGCCTAAACTGTGGCTATCACGCACTTTCATGAAACCGCTTCTTTGGGTTTAGCTCAGAACTTGACCGTGTTATCTGGCTGGGAACTGCTACAGATCACTGTGCATGTTATATATCGATGGTCCAATGTGCATGTATGGCCATTTGGAATTGAATATGAGCTTCTAAGTGAAAATATCACATTTTAAAAACTTTCTTTTTTTGTCTGCATGTCAAAACTTTCATTTTGTGTGTAATTCAGTGGAAAGTGACAAACATAGGTGAAATATGACATAATGACTGAATGAGGTAATTTGTTTCTATCTCCGTAGAGCGAGCTAGAGCTCTGAAACTGTGGCTATCGCACTTTCATGAAAGCCCTTCTTTGAGGTTTTAAGCTCAGAACTTGACTCGTGCGTGTATCTGGCTGGGAAGTGCATCAGATCACTGTACCAAACATATATGGCATCGATAGGTCAATGTGCATGTATGGCCATTTGCAATGAATATGAGCTTCTTAAGTGAAAATATCATATTTTAAAACTTCTTTTTTGTCTGCATGTCAAAACTTTCATTTTGTGTATAATTCAGTGGGAAAGTGACAAAATGAGTGAAATGTGACAAATGACTGAATAGTGAATTTGTTTCTATCTCCGTAGGAAGGAGCTAGAGCTCTGAAACTGTGGCTATCGCACTTTCATGAAAGCACGCTTCTTTGAGGTTTAGCTAGAACTGAACCTGTGCTGTATCTGGCCTGGGAACTGCTACAGATCACTGTCAAAGCATATATGGCATCGATGGTCAATGTGCATGTATGGCCATTTGAATTGAATATGAGCTTCTGAAGTGAAAATATCACATTTTAAAACTTTCTTTTTTCTGTCTGCATGTCAAAACTTTCATTTTGTGTGTAATTCAGTGGAAAGTGACAAACATAGTGAAATGTGACATAATGACTGAATGAGAGTAATTTGTTTCTATCTCCGTAGAAGCGAGCTAGAGCTCTGAAACTGTGGCTATCCACTTTCATGAAAGCCGCTTCTTTGAGGTTTAAGCTCAGAACTTGACTCGTGCGTGTATCTGGCATGGGAAGTGCATCAGATCACTGTGCAAAGCATATATGGATCGATTGGTCAATGTGCATGTATAGCCATTTGCAAGTGAATATGAGTTTCTGAAGTGAAAATATGCATATTTTTAAAACTTTTTTTTTCTGTCTGCATGTCAAAACTTTCATTTTGGTTAATTCAGTGAGAAAGTGACAAACATGAGTGAAATGTGACAAATGACTGAATAGAGTAATTTTTTCTATCTCCGTGAAGGCGAGCTAGAGCTCTGAAACTGTGGCTATCGACTTTCATGAAAACACTTCTTTGAGGTTTTAAGCTCAGAACTTGAACTTGGTGTATCTGGCTGGGAACTCATCAGATCACTGTGCAAAATTTTATATGAATCGATTGGTCAATGTGCATATATGGCCATTTGAATTGAATTATGAGCTTCTAAGTGAAAATATGCAATTTTAAAAACTTTCTTTTTTCTCGTCTGCATATCAAAACTTTCATTTGTGTAGTAATTCAGTGGGAAAGTGACAAACATAGTGAAATGTGACATAATGACTGAATGAGATGTAATTTGTTTCTATCTCTAACAGCAGCTAGAGCTCTGAAACTGTGCTATATGCACTTTCATGAAAGCAGCTTCTTTGAGTTTTAAGCTCAGAACTTGAACTCGTGCATGTATCTGCTGGAAGTGCATCAGATCACTTCAAAGCATATATGGCATCGATAGGTCAATGTGCTGCTATGCCATTTGAATGAATATGAGCTTCTAAGTGAAAATATGCATATTTTAAAAAACTTCTTTTTTCTGTCTGCATGTCAAAGATCTTTCATTTATGTTGGTAATTCAAGTGGAGAAAGTGACAAATAATGGTAAATTGACATATGACTGAATGAGAAGTGAAATTTGTTTCATCTCGTAGAAAGCGAGCTAGAGCTCTGAAACTGTGGCTATCTGCACTTTCATGAAGAACTCGCTTTTGAGGTTTTAAGCTCAGAACTGATCGTGCTGTATCTGGCATGGAATGCTCAGATCACTTGCAATAAGCATATATGCATCGATAGGTCCAATGTGCATGTATGGCCATTTGCAAGTGAATATGAGCTTCTTAAGTGAAAATATGCATATTTTTAAAAACTTTCTTTTTGTTCTGCCATGTCAAAACTTTTCATTTTGTTAATTCAGTGGGAAATGACAAACATAGTGAAATGTATCAAATGACTGAATGAGAGTGAATTTGTTTCTATCTCCGTAAGGAAGGGCTAGAGCTCTGAAACTGTGGCTATCACTTTCATGAAAACACCTTTTTGAGGTTTAAGCTCAGAACTTGACTCGTCGTTATCTGGCTGGAATGCATCAGATCACTGTGCAGATATATGCATCGATAGGTCAATGTGCATGTATGGCCATTTGGAATGAATATGAGCTTCTGAAGTGAAAATATCAATTTTAAAAACTTTCTTTTTTCTGTCTGCATGTCAAAACTTTCATTTTGTGTTATTTCAGTGGGAAAGTACAAACATGAGTGAAATGTGACTAATGACTGAATGAGATTAATTTGTTTCTATCTCCGTAGAAGCGACTAGAGCTCTGAAACTGTGGCTATCAGCACTTTCATGAACCCTTCTTTGAGGTTTAAGCTCAGAACTTGACTCGTGCGTGTATCTGCATGGAAGTGCATCAGATCACTGTCAAAGCATATATCATCGATAGGCCAATGTGCAGTATGGCCATTTGGAATTGAATATGAGCTTCTGAGTGAAAATATGCAATTTTAAAACTTTCTTTTTCTGTCTGCAGTCAAAACTTTCATTTGTTGTAATTCAATGGGAAAGTAAAAATAGTGAAATGTGACAAAATGACTGAATGAGAGTGATTTGTTTCTATCTCCGTAAGAATGAGCTAGAGCTCTGAAACATGTGGCTATCAGACTTTCATGAAACAGCTTCTTTGAGGTTTTAGCTCAGAACTTGAACTTCGATGTATCTGGCCTGGAAAGTGCTCAGATCACTGTGAAAGCATATATGCATCGATTGGTCAATGTGCATGTAGGCCATTTGCAAGTGAATATGAGCTTCTAGTGAAAATATGCATTTTTTAAAAACTTGCTTTTCTGTTCTGCATGTCAAAACTTTTCATTTTGGTATATTCAGTGGAAAGTAAAACATAGTGAAATTGACATAATGACTGAATGAAGTTAATTTGTTTCTATCTCCTAGAAGCGAGCTAGACTCTGAAACTGTGGCTATCGCACTTTCATGAAACACGCTTCTTTGAGGTTTAAGCTCAGAACTTGACTCCGTGCGTGTATCTGACATGGAAGTGCATCAGATCACTGTCAAACGTTTATGGATCGATAGTCCAATGTGCATGTATGGCCATTTGGAATTGAATATGAGCTTTGAAGTGAAAATATCAATTTTAAAAACTTTCTTTTTCTGTCTGCATGTCAAAATTTCATTTTGTGTAATTCAGTGGAGAAGTGACAAAATAGGTGAAATTGACAAAATGACTGAATTGAGTGAATTTGTTTCTATCTCCGTAGAAGCTGAGCTAGAGCTCTGAAACTTGGTATCTGCACTTTCATGAAAGCAGCTTCTTTGAGGTTTTAAGCTCAGAACTTGAATTTGTGCATGTATCTGGCCTAGAAAGTGCATCAGATCACTGTCAAACATATATGCATCGATAGGTCAATGTCATGTATGGCCATTGAATTGAATATGAGCTTCTTAAGTGAAAATATGCATTTTAAAACTTCTTTTTCGTCTGCATGTCAAAACTTTCATTTGTGTAATTCAGTGGGAAAGTGACAAAATAGGTGAAATGTGACAAAATGACTGAAGAGTGAATTTGTTTCTATCTCCGTAGGAAGGGCTAAGCTGAAACTGTGGCTATCGCACTTTCATGAACCCCCTTTGAGGTTTTAGCTCAGAACTTGACCTGCTGTATCTGGCCTGGAAGCGTAGATCACTGTGCAAGCATATAAATCGATTGGTCAATGTGCATGTATGGCCATTTGAAGTGAATATAGCTTCTAAGTGAAAATATCACATTTTAAAAACTTTCTTTTTTCTTCTGCATGTCAAAACTTTCATTTTGGTTAATTCAGTGGAAAGTGACAAACATGGTGAAATGTGACATATGACTGAATGAGAGTGAATTTGTTTCTATCTCCGTAGAAGCGAGGCTAGAGCTCTGAAACTGTGGCTATCGCACTTTCATGGCGCTTCTTTGAGTTTAAGCTCAGAACTTGACTGTGCTGTATCTGGCCTGGAATGCTCAGATACTGTGCAAAGCATATGATCATGGTCCAATGTGCATGTATGGCCATTTGCAAGTGAATATGAGTTCTAAGTGAAAATATGCATATTTTAAAAACTTTCTTTTTCTGTCTGCATGTCAAAACTTTCATTTTGGTGTTAATTCAGTGGGAAAGTGACAAACATAGGTGAAATGTGACAAAATGACTGAATGAAGTGAATTTGTTCTATCTCCGTAAGGAAGCAGCAGACTCTGAAACTGTGGCTATGCACTTTCATGAAAACACGCTTCTTTGGTTTAAGCTCAGACTGAACCTGCTGTATCTGGCCTGGGAATGCTAGATCACTGTGCAAGCATATATGCATCGATAGGTCAATGTGCATGTATGGCCATTTGCAAGTGAATATGAGTTCTAAGTGAAATATGCATATTTTAAAACTTTCTTTTTGTCTGCATGTCAAAACTTTTCATTTTGTGTAATTCAGTGGGAAAGTGAAAACATAGGAAATCTGACTATGATTGAATAAGTGAATTTGTTTCTATTCCGTAGAAGGACTAAGCTGAAACTGTGTCGACTTTCATGAAACCTTCTTTGGGTTTATGCTCAGAACTTGATCCTGTCTTGTATCTGCATGGGAAGTGCACAGATCATGTGCAAAGCATATATGCATCGATGGTCAATTGCATGTATGGCCATTTGAATGAATATAGCTTTAAGTGAAAAATATGCAATTTTAAAACTTTCTTTTTTTATCTGCTGTCAAAACTTTCATTTGATGTAATTCATGTGGAGAATGATAAAAATGAGTGAAATGTGAAAATGACTGAATAATGATTTGTTTCTATCTCCTAGAAGCGAGCTAGGCTCTGAAACTGTGGCTATCGCACTTTCATGAAACAGCTTCTTTGAGGTTTAAGCTCAGAACTTGAACCTGTCATGTATCTGGCTGGAAATGCTCAGATCACTGTAAAGCATATATGGCATCGATGGTCCAATGTGCATGTATGGCCATTTGCAAGTGAATATGAGCTTCTTAAGTGAAATATGCATATTTTAAAACTTCTTTTTGTCTCATCAAACTTTCATTTGTGTTAATTCAGTGGAAAGTGACAAACATAGTGAAATGTGACAAATGACTAGAGTAATTTGTTTCTATCTCCGTGAAGCGAGCTAGAGCTCTGAAACTGTGGCTATCGCACTTTCATGAAAACCGCTTCTTTGAGGTTTAAGCTCAGAACTTGACTCGTGCTGTATCTGGCATGGAAGTGCATCAGATCACTGTCAAAGCATATATAGCATCGATAGGTCCAATGTGCATGTATGGCCATTTGAATGAATATGAGCTTCTAAGTGAAAATATGCATATTTTTAAAAACTTTCTTTTTCTTCTGCATGTCAAAACTTTCATTTTGTGTTAATTCAGTGGAAAGTGACAAACATGAGTGAAATGTGACAATGACTGAATGAGAGTGAATTTGTTTCTATCTCCGTAGAAGCGAGCTAGAGCTCTGAAACTGTGGCTATCACTTTCATGCCACGCTTCTTTGAGGTTTAAGCTCAGAACTTGACTGTGCTGTATCTGCTGGGAATGCACAGATCACTGTGCAGATATATAGCATCGATTGGTCAATGTGCATGTATGGCCATTTGAATTGAATATGAGCTTCTGAGTGAAAATATGCAATTTTTAAAACTTTCTTTTTTCTGTCTGCATGTCAAAACTTTCATTTGTGTGTAATTCAGTGGAAAGTGACAAACATAGTGAAATGTGACAAATGATGAATAGAGTGAATTTGTTTCTATCTCCGTAGAAGCGAGCTAGACTCTGAAACTGTGGCTATCGCACTTTCATAAAGCAGCTTCTTTGAGGTTTTAAGCTCAGAACTTGACTGTGCTGTATCTGGCTGGGAATGCTACAGATCACTGTGCAAGCATATATGCATCGATGGTCAATGTGCATGTATGGCCATTTCAATGAATATAGCTTCTAAGTGAAAATATCATATTTTAAAAGCTTCTTTTTTCGTCTGCAGTAAAACTTTTCTTCTTGAGTAGTCAATGAACTCGAAACTAAAATGCTATAACACTTGATGCAAATGCTTAATGAGTTAAGTAGAATTTGTCTTCTCATGATCGCTGGAGAGCTCTGACACTGACTGATACTGGCTTCTAAGCCAATTCTTTGCGTTTAAGCCAGAATATAGCTTTGGAATATCTGTAAACTTTCGATCACTGTGCAAAGCTTATGTGCATCAGTGGATATCAAGCATGTATGGCCATTTGCAATGAATAATGGTTTAAGTTGAAACATGAACTATTTAAACTCTTCTTTTTTCTTCTCATGTCAAAACTTTCATTTTGTTTAATTCAGTGAAGAATAATGGAGTGAAATTGCAGAATGACTGACAAGAGTGAATGTTTATATGTCTCAGTAAGGAGAGCCATGCAGTTGAAACTGTGGCTCTGCATTGAAAATATGCATTCTTTAGTTTTAAGCTCAGAACTTGACATGTCACTTGTCATTGGCTGAATGCATAGAATACAAAGCATAGTTGAAATTGAGTCATGATGTAATGATGATTTGGCATTTGAATGAATGAGCTAACTCTGTGAAATATGTACACATTTTAAAACTTCTTTTTTTTCTGCTTCAAAACTTTCATTTGTGTGTAATTCAGTGAAAGTGACAAACATAGTGAAATGTGACATAATATGAATGAGGTCAATTGTGTTCCTTGAATTGATAGAGCTAGAGTCTAAAATCATTGAAAACTCTTTCTTGCAATCAAACTTCTTTGAGGTTTAAGCTCAGAACTTGATACTCAGTGTATACTGACAAGATGCATCAGATCTACTATTCCAAAGCATGATATGGCATAATGTGTCCATATTGCTATGGCCATTTAGATTGAATGAGCTCAGTGAAAATATGCATTTTAAAAACTTTCTTTTTTCTGCTTCAAAACTTTCATTTTGTTAATTCAGTGGAAGTACAAAATAGTGAAATGTGAAAATAGAATTAGTGATTGTTTCCCGACACTGACAGATCACTGTCACTATATGCATCGATGTCAATGTGCATGTATGCCATTTGAATTGAATATATTTGAGTGAAATATCAATTTAAAATTGCTTTTTCTTCTATTCAAAACTTTCATTTTTGTGTAATTCAGTGGGAAAGTGACAAAATGGTGAAATGTGACAAATGACTGAATAGTTAATTTGTTTCTATCTCCGTAAGCAGCTGAGCTCGAAACTGTGCTATCCACTTTCATAAGCAGCTTTTTGAGGTTTAAGCTCAGAACTTGACTCGTGCGTGTATCTGGCATGGGAAGTGCATCAGATCATTTAAGCGTATCCAGCATGATGGTCAATGTGCATGTATGCATTTAAGTGAATACTTCTTAGTAAAAATGCTATTTTAAAAACTTTTTTTTTGTAAATTTCATTGAGGATCCAATTGGGAAAGCAAAACTAAGTGAAATTTGTATATGCTATAAAGTGAATTTGTCTATCTCTAAAGCGAGCTAGACTCTGAAACTGGCTATCCACTTTCATGGCTACCTTCTTTGGTTTAGCTCAGAACTTGATCTTCTGTATCTGGCATGAAGTGCTCAGTCACTGTACAAGCTATATGATATAGGTCAATGTGATATGCCATTTAATGAATATGGTTCTGAAGTGAAAATTCATTTTTAAAACTTTCTTTTCGTCTGCATGTCAAACTTTCATTTTGTGTGTAATTCAGTGGGAAGTACAAACTGAGTGAAATGTGACAATGATTGATGAAGTTAATTTGTTTCTATCTCCGTAGAAGAGCTAGACTCTGAAACTGTGCTATCCGCACTTTCATGAAAGCCCTTCTTTGAGGTTTAAGCTCGAACTTGAACTGTGTATCTGCTGGATCCAGATCCTTGCAAAGCATATATGATCGATAGGTCAATGTCATTATGGCCATTTGCAATGAATATAGCTTTTAAGTGAAAATATCATATTTTAAAACTTCTCTTCTGCATGTCAACTTTCATTTTGTGTTAATTCAGTGGGAAAGTGACAAACATAGGTGAAATGTGACATAATGACTGAATGAGAGTAATTTGTTTCTATCTCCGTAGAAGCGGCTAGAGCTCTGAAACTGTGGCTATCCACTTTCATGAAACACGCTTCTTTGAGGTTTAAGCTCAGAACTTGACTCCGTGCGTGTATCTGGCATGGGAAGTGCATCAGATCACTGTGCAAAGCATATATGGCATCGATAGGTCCAATGTGCATGTATGGCCATTTGGAATTGAATATGAGCTTCTGAGTGAAAATATGCAATTTTAAAAACTTTCTTTTCTGTCTGCATGTCAAAACTTTCATTTGTGTGTAATTCAGTGGAAAGTGACAAAATGAGTGAAATGTGACAAAATGACTAATGAAGTGAATTTGTTTCTATCTCCGTGAAGCGGCTAGAGCTCTGAACTGTGCTATCGCACTTTCATGAAACGCTTCTTTGAGGTTTAGCTCAGAACTTGATGTCTTATCTGGCTGGAAAGTACTCAGATCACTGTAAAGCATATATGGATCGATGGTCAATGTGCATGTATGGCCATTTGAATGAATATGAGCTCTAAGTGAAATATGCATATTTTAAAACTTCTTTTGTTCTGCATTCAAACTTTTCATTTGGTAATTCAGTGGGAAAGTGACAAACATAGTGAAATGTGACAATGACTGAAGAGTGATTTGTTCTATCTCCGTGAAGAGCGCTGAAACTGTGGCTATCGCCTTTCATGAAAAGCACTTCTTTGAGGTTTAAGCTCAGAACTTGACCGTGCTTATCTGCTGGATGCTAGATCACTTACATGTATATGCATCGATGTCAATGTGCATAATGCCATTTGAATTGAATATGGCTTCTAGTGAATATAATTTTAAACTTCTTTTTTTGTCTCATTCAAAACTTTCATTTGTGTTAATTCAGTGGAAGGACAAACATATGAAATGTGACATATGACTGAATGAATAATTGTTTCTATCTCCGTGAAGGGCTAACTCGAAACTGTGGCTATCCTTTCATAAGCTTCTTTGGGTTAGCTCAGAACTTGACTCTGTGTATCTGGCTGATGCATCAGATCACTGTCAGCTATAACTCAAGTCATTGCATGTGCCATTTATGAATTGAGCTTTAGTGAAATACATTAACTTCTTTTCTTCTGCATTCAAACTTCATTTGTATTCATGGAATAAACTAGTGAAATTGCAATATAATAATATTTTCTATCTCTGAAGCGCTAACCTGAAACTGTGTATCCACTTTCATCCTGTTACTCAGAAATGTGTTCTGCTGGATCTAGATCATCATATCGATGTAATCTGTGCTTAAGAGTGATGATCAGCATGTTATATAGCATTCGTGGTCAACTGTGCTATGCACTTTCATGAAACACGCTTCTTATGGGTTTAAGCTCAGAACTGAACCTAGTTGTATCTGCCTGGGAATGCTATCAGATCTAGTGCATTTGTATATATGGCATCGATTGTCAATGCATATGCCATTTGGAATTGAATATGAGCTTCTGAAGAAATATGACATTTTAAAACTTCATTTTTTTGTCTGCATGTCAAAACTTTCATTTTGTGTTATTTCAGTGGAAAGGACAAACATGAGTGAATATGTGACATAATGACTGAATGAGGTTAATTTGTTTCTATCTCCTGACATAATGAGCTAGAGCTCTGAAACTGTGGCTATTCGCACTTTATGAACACGCTTTTGAGGTTTTAAGTCAGAACTTGACTTTGTGCAGTATCTGGCTGAGTGCTCAGATCACTGTCAAAGCATATATGGCATCGATAGTCAATGTGCATGTATGGCCATTGCAAGTGAATATGAGCTTTAAGTGAAAATATGCAATTTTAAAACTTGCTTTTTCGTTCTGCTGTCAAAACTTTCATTTGTTAATTCAGTGGAAAGTGACAAAATGGTAATGTGACAATGACTGAATGAGAGTGAATTTGTTTCTATCTCCGAAGGAAGCGAGCTAGAGCTCTGAAACTGTGGCTATCGCACTTTCATGAAAAACGCTTTTTGAGGTTTATGCTCAGAACATGAACCTGTGCGTATCTGGCCTGGGCACTGCTACAGATCACTTGCAAAGCATATATGCATCGATAGGTCCAATGTGCATGTATGGCCATTTGCAAGTGAATATGAGCTTTAAATGAAAATATGCATATTTTTAAAAACTTGCTTTTTTTCGTCTGCATGTCAAAACTTTCATTTTGGTATTCCAGTGGAAAGGACAAACATGAGTGAAATATTGCTATATGACTTAATGAGAGTAAATTTGTGCTATCTCCGTAAGAAGCGAGCTAGAGCTCTGAAACTGTGGCTATACGCACTTTCATGAAAGCACGCTTCTTTGAGGTTTTAAGCTCAGAACTTGATGTGCTGTATCTGGCATGGAAGTGCATCAGATCACTTGCAAAGCATATATGGCATCGATAGGTCCAATGTGCATGTATGGCCATTTGCAATTGAATATGAGCTTTAAGTGAAAATATGCATATTTTAAAAACTTGCTTTTTTGTTCTGCATGTCAAAACTTTTCATTTTGTGTATAATTCAGTGGAAAGTGACAAACATAGTGAAATGTGACTAATGACTGAATGAGATGAATTTGTTTCTATCTCCGTAAGAAGGAGCTAGAGCTCTGAAACTGTGGCTATACGACTTTCATGAAAGCACGCTTTTTGAGGTTTTAAGCTCAGAACTTGACCGTGCTGTATCTGGCATGGAGCTCAGATCACTGTGCAAAGCATATATGGCATCGATGGCCAATGTGCATGTATGGCCATTTGAATTGAATATGAGCTTCTGAATGAAAATATGCAATTTTAAAACTTTCTTTTTTCTGTCTGCATGTCAAAACTTTCATTTTGTGTGTAATTCAGTGGGAAAGTGACAAAATGAGTGAAATGTGACAAAATGACTGAATAGAGTGAATTTGTTTCTATCTCCGTAAGAGCGAGCTAGAGCTCTGAAACTGTGGCTATCGCACTTTCATGAAGCACGCTTCTTTGAGGTTTTAGCTCAGAACTTGAACCTGTGCTGATCTGGCTGGATGCACAGATCACTGTGCAAAGCATATATGGCATCGATAGGTCCAATGTGCATGTATGGCCATTTGCAAGTGAATATGAGCTCTAAGTGAAAATATGCATATTTTAAAAACTTGCTTTTTTGTCTGCATGTCAAAACTTTTCATTTTGGTATTCCAGTGGGAAAGGACAAACATAGTGAAATTGCATATGACTTAATGAGAGTAATTTGGTCTATCTCCGAGAAGCGAGCTAGAGCTCTGAAACTGTGGCTATCGCACTTTCATGAAACCGCTTTTTGAGGTTTAAGCTCAGAACTTGATTGTGCTGTATCTGGCCTGGAAAGTGCTCAGATCACTGTGCAAAGCATATAGGATCGATTGGTCCAATGTGCATGTATGGCCATTTGCAATGAATATAGTTTCTAAGTGAAATATGCAATTTTAAACTTTTTTTTTTGTCTGCATGTCAAAACTTTCATTTTGTGTTAATTCAGTGGGAAAGTGACAAACATGAGTGAAATGTGACAAAATGACTGAATGAGAGTTAATTTGTTTCTATCTCCGTAAGGAAGCAGCTAGAGCTCTGAAACTGTGGCTATACGCACTTTCATGAAAGCACGCTTCTTTGAGGTTTTAAGCTCAGAACTTGACTCCGTGCGTGTATCTGGCATGGGAATGCATCAGATCACTTGCAAAGCATATATGCATCGATAGGTCCAATGTGCATGTATGGCCATTTGAATTGAATATGAGCTTCTGAAGTGAAAATATCATATTTTTAAAAACTTTTTTTTGTCTGCATGTCAAAACTTTTCATTTGTGTGTAATTCAGTGGGAAAGTGACAAACATGAGTGAAATGTGACATAATGACTGAATGAGAGAATTTGTTTCTATCTCCGTAAGAGCGAGCTAGAGCTCTGAAACTGTGGCTATCGACTTTCATGAAAGCACGCTTCTTTGAGGTTTTAAGCTCAGAACTTGACTCGTGCATGTATCTGGCATGGAGATGCATCAGATCACTGTGCAAAGCATATATGGCATCGATAGGTCCAATGTGCATGTATGGCCATTTGAATGAATATGAGCTTCTAAGTGAAAATATGCATATTTTTAAAAACTTTTTTTTTTCGTTCTGCATGTCAAAACTTTCATTTTGTGTTAATTCAGTGGGAAAGTGACAAACATGAGTGAAATGTGACAATGACTGAATGAGAGTGAATTGTTTCTATCTCCTAGAAGCGAGCTAGAGCTCTGAAACTGGGCTATCGACTTTCATGAAAGCAGCTCTTTGAGGTTTAAGCTCAGAACTTGACTGTGCTGTATCTGGCCTGGAATGCTCAGATCACTTGCAGTATATGGCATCGATGGTCCAATGTGCATATGGCCATTTGAATGAATATGAGCTTCTAAGTGAAAATATCAATTTTTAAAAACTTTTTTTCGTCTGCATGTCAAACTTTCATTTTGGTAATTCAGTGGGAAAGGACAAACATGAGTGAAATGTGACATATGACTGAATGAGATAATTGTTTATCTCCGAGGCGAGCTAGAGCTCTGAAACTGTGCTATCACGCACTTTCATGAAAGCACGCTTCTTTGAGGTTTTAACTCAGAACTTGACTCCCGATGTATCTGGCATGGGAAGTGCATCAGATACTGTGCAAAGCATATAGCATCGATAGGTCCAATGTGCATGTATGGCCATTACAATGAATATGAGCTTCTTAAGTGAAAATATGCACATTTTTAAAAACTTTTTTTTTTCTGTCTGCATGTCAAAATTCATTTTGTGTGTAATTCATGTGAAGTTTACGAAACGCAGAGTGAAACTGTGACTATAGACTTTGAGAAGTGAATTTGTTTTATCTCTGAAGGAAGCCAGCTAAGCTCTTTG